>VSMD01018012.1:0-40706 GCA_008750895.1 Mirza zaza
AAAAATAAAGGCACTCTTAACATACGATACAGCAATCATGCTCTTTAGTATTTACCCATATTGGTTGAAAATGTATGTCTACTATACTACCCAGCATGGTACTGGCACAAGAACAGAGACACAGACCAGTGGATCAGAACAGAGAACCCACATATGAAATCTTCCTCATATAGCCATCTGATCTTTGACAAAGCAGACAAAAACATATACTGGGGGAAAGAATCCCTATTCAATAAATAGTGCTGGGAAAATTGGATAACCATATGTAGAATCTGCCTCTCACCAGTCACAAAAATCAACTTATGATGGATAACAAACTTAAACCTAAGCCATGAAACTGTAAGAATTCTAGAAGAAAATGTTGGAAAAACTCTTACAGATATTAGCCTAGGCAAAGAATTTATGAAAAAGACCCCAAAGGCAATCACAGCAGTAACAAAAAATAAATGAGACCTTATCAAATTAAAAATTTCTGCACAACCAAGGAAACAATTAATAAAATGAATAGACAACCTACAGAACAGGAGAAAATATTTGCATGCTATACATCTGATAAAGGGCTAATAACCAAAATCTACAAAGAACTCAAGCAAGTCAGCAAGAAAAAATCAAACAACCCCATTAAAAAGTGGACAAAAGACATGAAAAGAAACTTTTCAAAAGAAGATAGACTAATGGCTAATAAATATATGAAAAAATGCTTGATATCTCTAATCATCAGGGAAATGGAAATCAAAACCACAATGAGATATCACCTAACTCCAGTGAAAATGGCTTTTTTCAAAAAGTCACAAAACAACATATGTTGGCATGAATGCAGAGAGAAAGGAACACTCATATACTGCTGGTGGGACCACAAACTAGTACAACCTCTACAAAAAGTAGTAGGCAAATATCTCAAAGAACTAAATGTAGACCTACCATTCAATCCAGCAATCCCATTACTGGGTATTTATGCAAAGGATAAAATGTACTTTTATCAAAAGAATGCTTGCACTCCAATGTTTATTGAAGAACTATTTATAATCACAAAGATATGGAATAAATTCAAGTGCCCATCAATACATGAGTGGATCAATAAAATGTGGTAAATATATACCATGGAGAGTCACTCAGCCATAAAAAATGGAGAACTAATACCTTTTGTAACAACCTGGATGAAATTGGAGACCATTCTTCTAAGTGAAGTATCACAAGAATAGAAAAACAAACACCACATGCACTCACTATTAAATTGGAACTAATTGATTAATACTCAAGTGCACATATAGTAGTAAAACTCAAATGGAAATCAACCCAAGCAGGTAGGAGTGGGGAGGAGGAGATGGGTAAATTCACACCTAACAGGTCCAATGCACACTATCTAGGTGATGGACACACTTATAACTTTGACTCAAACTGCAATTCATGTAACCAAAATGTTTGTACCCTTGTAATATTCTGAAATTAAAAAAAAAAAAGAAAGATGTATGTCCACTCAAAAACTTGGACTTAAATGTTGTCTTAGTCCATTTGTGTTGCTATAAAAGAATACCAGAGCCTGGGTAATTTATAAAGGAAAGAGGCTTCGTTGGTTCACAGTTCTGCAGGCTGTACAAGAAGCATGACACCAGCATCTGTTTCTGATGAAGGCCTCAGGAACCTTCCACTCATGATAGAAGGGGAAGAGGAGCAAGCATACACAGAGATAACATGAAAAGAGAGCAGAAGCAAAGAGAAGGGAGGGAGGTGCCAGGCTCTTTTTAACAACCAGATCTCAAGGTAATTAAGAATGAGAATTCACTCACACAAAAATGGCAGCAAGCCATTGAGGGATCCACTCTCATGACCCAAACACCTCCCATCAGGCCCCATCTCCAACATTGGGGTCAAATTTCAACATAAGATTTGGCGGAGCCAACCAAACCATTTCCAAGCCATACCAAATGTTTAAAATAGCTTTATGCATAATCGCTAAACTTTGGAAGCAATCAAGATGTCCTTCAATAAGTGAATGGAATAACAAACTGTGGTATATCCAGACAGTGGAATATTTAGTGCTAAAAATAAGTGAGTTATAAAGTCATGAAAAGAAATGGAGGAACCTGAAATATATCTTGCTAAGAATCCAATCTTAAAAGGCTATATACTGTATGGTTTCAAATATATGACATTCTGGAAATGGCAAATCTATAGAGACAGTAGAAAGGACCAGTGGTTTCCAGGAGTTCCAAGGGAAGGAGGGACAGAGGGATGAGTAGGTGGAACACAAAACATCATTAAGGCAGTAAAACCACTCTGTATGATCCTATAACATTATGATACATGTAAATATACCTTTGTCAAAACCATAAAATGTCCTACACAAAGAATGTCCCTAATGTAAACTATGGGTGTTAGTTAATAAAAATGTATAATTATTGGCTTATCAGTTGTTACAAATGTACAACTTATGCAAAATGTTAATAGTAGAGGAAACTAGGGGGGGGAGTAGAAATGGATATGTGGAAACTATCTACTTTCTGTTCACTTTTTCTGCAAATCTAAACCTGCCCCCCAAAAGGCTATTTTTTTAAAAAATCAAAGCACAATAATTTCAAGGCTATCAGGAGAAGAGGAGTGAAAAATTGGTTCTGAGACTTGTTTCCAGTCACCATTTTACTCTCACTGTATTCTCAGCAAGATTTAAGGACAAAACCAGATTAAATTCTGTTTAACAATGAGTCATTCAACAATTATCAGGTGTCTAATATGTGTTAGATACTAATAAACAGCCTCTTCATACTGCTTCCCTGAAGTCTAATGTAGATAAAGATATTTTTTGCCATCTCTTTTGTCTTTACTGAGTATTTTACCTAAACTAGTTCACATAATAAGTCCAGTAGTATTGAATGTCTTTGCCAAATGTACCTTGGAACCCTGTTTCTAAGGAGATGGGAGAAAAAAATTTTGCCATTCCCCCAGATATGACATGTTGCTTAAGCAGAACCAGAGTAACCCAATCTTAAACCTCAGTCTTTAGACTATAAACTGATTAATTCAGTAATTAGAACATTTTGTTACCCAGATTTCTTTCTTTTCCTTTTTACTGTCTCCACTCACGCTGCCTAATCCCATCCAGCATAAAACATGCACACACACACACACACACACACACACACACACACACACAACCTGAGTCCAGTTCAGTAAAATATGAACTTTTTGCAATATTCTGCAAAATCAAAACCTGTCTTCAACTGAAGACTGGACTAGCAAAATCAATGTCTTAACCTCGCAGGGCAATTTCTGTATTCCATGTGATGTTAAGAATGAACCAGGTACATCAAAGATTTGAAAAGTAAAAAGGGCTTGAAATAGAAAGACTAACTGGCTTCCAATACTCAATTGCACCATCATCTTCCATACCAATTTCCTCCAGTGTAGAAGCTAATGCTTAGTGCCTGCATTGTATCAAAGAATAAATTTTAGCCACTGCACAGATTTGTGCAGTAAATCCACAAAGAACTAGATTGATAAGAAAGAGACATCAGAAATCAAAAAGCAAAGCATGCTGATTTCACAGAAAACTTAAAGATGTGAAGATTCTCTTTTTCTATTTAAAAAGCCACCAACAAGACAGAAAACCTACCATGTCCCATTTGTAAGGAAAAGGATTTTCCTTTACTTTTAAAAAAAGTCTTGTTGCTAAAAGCTGAAAGAATGTTAGCTTTATTTCTTTCAAGCAATGCTGTTTACTATCTTCAACCTCCAACTTTATTCTTTGAAATGAAATTATTCTTCATGTGTCACCAGTTTTGATTACTTGAGATGAAAAAAGGTAGAAAATAGAAATCATTGCAATTCATAATTATTTATACATACTTTTAATTGTTGTATTCATTCATCTACCCACCCACCTACTAATAAGTAGGAAAGTGAATTTTGCTTCCTCTTCCTTTAGGTTGGTAGATGTCAATCTAAGTGTACATATATTGTTAAAAGATAAAATATACCACAGGCAGAGAAAAGGGAGATAAATATAGTGTAGGTGATCCACAGCTAGTTCAGCCTCTGTGTGAATGAGACTAAACTGAGGAGTTTAATTTTTGTTGCTCCCTCCAAGAAAACCTCATCTACATTAATATCTGCTGGCATGGCCCCTGATGAGCGAGTTAGAGATGGATGTAATTGTAATACAACTTGTATGAGTGGATGGTTGATATGATGAGCTAAGGGTGTAAGCAAATTCTGACCTGAAATTTCAGGTTGTGTGCATCTTAATGCAAAAGTATTCGGAGATGGCTCGATAGTTCTGTCTCCAGTGGCAAAATCTGAAACACCTTTTTGAAGTCTCCAAGGGACAATCTGTCCTCATTTTTCTTGGAAAAGAAAAGTAGAAATTTGCTACTCAGGGGCTAAAGAAAAAAAGGGAAAAAAACAAATGGCAAACAGACTGCTGCAAATGTCCATAGGGCCCTCTGGTTCCTTTCACTAAAGGATAAGCTTTCTCATTTTTTTGGCACTTTCAGTAGAAGTAATTAAACTTTGGCAACTCCCAAATCTCTCTGTTTCTCTTCTCTTCCAGATGGAGGGGGTGGGAAGAGAGGTAAGGAGTCAGGTTCCCCTTCTGAGAGATTTGATTTAATACATCTCTCCAAAAACAACGGTTCCTTTGCTGATAGATAGTGTGCCAGCTTCAACCCATTCTCAGGCAGAATGCCCACCCTGGAAGCAAAGTGGATGAGTATTAGAAAGTAGGGGGCTAAGGAAACAGGAAGCATGTATCACTGCACCAAACCTTTAGCCAAGTGCCCAGATGCTAGAGATGGGACAGGCACAGGGGGAACATTGTTAAGAGAAATCTTAAATGGATTTTATATTCCTATTCCTAAGTCAGTTTCCAACTATTTCCTAAACAGCAACATAATTAGCACATGAAAGTGGGATGTAAAAACATGCCGGAGATGGTGAGTCCTTTGGAGGGGTGAGTCCTTTGGAAGGTTTGTGCTGCAACTGTGGAATCCTGTATTTGGAAGGAAATCATCAAGAACTTTGACAAAGTAACATGGAGAAATGATGACAGAGGTGGTTGAATACTCAGGGGCAAAAGATCTTCCAGTTCAGAGAATAAATGGAAACCACCTCCTCAGGCTGAGAGATGTCAGACATTGCCACACATTCAGAATGGATGTGGACTTACACTGCCTTCTTCCTCTCACTATTTTCTACTGAACTATAATTGAATCATTTGGCATGGGGCTTCATCTCCCATTACGAGGCCTGTCTACACCCAGCAACATGTCAGCAGCCAGGGTGAGAGGCCTGATTTAAGATGTGTCACTATTGCGAGTGGGGCCTCCCTGGTCCACTCCTGGAGGAGCTGAGACCCCAGCATTCCACTTAGAAGGCGTTTGATGTTGATTCCAAGAGACCAAAGCTATGACTAAAGTCTCTCCTCCTTCAGGGCCTTACTTCTGTTTTCTACTAATGCATTTAACTTCAGAATTCTTACTTTTGAAGACATTTCCTGAGTCAAGGCCTGATCCTTAAATAATTTCCCACCTCGTTTATGAAACAGAGGCAACCCATTCTAGCAAATCCTGATTATGATTCCATAATCATATTGTTAACTATATTATTCATGCATTCACCACTGGCTGTGCATTTTTCAACCCATTACAGGTCTTTTCATATGCAAAGAGGATATCAGAATTGACGGAGATTTGCCAAGAAATAACACTAACCAACTTATAGGATACTTGGGGTTGATCTCAAATCAGGACTGTATATTCTATCACTTCATTTCCATCTCTTTGAAATGAGGATGGATTTTTTTTTCTTTTTATATATTCCAATTTCATTGTTGCTTATTGAACATAGTAACACAACAACAATAGCTACCATTTATTGAATACTTATATCTCTCAGTGTCCTAGATGTTGTGCTAAGTACCTTACATAATGATCAAGTTTAATCCTCAGAATAATTCTACAGAGGAGGAATTTTTTATATCAACTTCACTCCCACCATACTGCCTGTGATGAATTAAGAATCTAAAGCTCAGAGTTACTGATAGTGAGGATTAGATTTCCTCTGACAAAGAGATTGCTAGTGTCTACTAATATCATGATATTACAAAGAAAGAAAAGCAGAAAGCAAAGTAGAGAAGAAAGAAGAGAAGGAAGGAAGGAAGGAAGGAAGGAAGGAAGGAAGGAAGGAAGGAAGGAAGGAAGGAAGGAAGGAAGGAAGGAAGGAAGGAAGGAAGGAAGGAAGAGAGGGAGGGAGGGAGGGAGGGAGGGAGGGAATTACCAAGATACAGTTAACTACTGATGCCTTAAATTTAACAAATATTATTCATAAATTTTGAGATCTAGTGGAAGGAATATGTGACTAAGGCAAGAGGCCTGGGCCCTGGCCTCAATCCGTTTATTAACCAGCTATGTGAATTTAAGCACATGTTTACCCTGCCTGTCTCCATTTCTTTGTCTACTAGATGGGGTAATAGTGATAATTTGCCTAAACCACATCAAAATTAAATAATATGGTGACTGTAGAAGGAATTAGGGAAAATAAAACTGCTATTAAACAGAATATGTCATTATGGATGATTCTGTTTAAAACATCAGTTAAAATGAAATGACTCCCTTTCTTTCCTTTTGTTCCCATAGCTCACCATTTGTGCCTTCGTCTTGAGTCTTAATTAGCTGGGCAGAAATTTGTCTGTCTCTCCAGAGACAGAGAGCAACTTACTCATCTTTTTTTTTTTTTTAAAAAGCATTTGTTGATTCATTTATTCATTCATCGAATTATTAATAATTAATCCACTTGTGTTCAACTGAGGCATGATTGATGCTTAACTTTCCAGCCACATTTTTGTACAACATATCACATGTTTTCAAGCCTGCAATTCTAATTCAGAGTTTTTCCAAGGAATTCAAACTCATTGTTTTATTAGCATAAGCAATGCATAACTGGAAATATAAATGCACTAAAAACAGAAGCAAATAATGTGTTGCCCGGTCTCTTTCACAATTCCTGGCTTAAGGATTTGATGGCCCTCAACTGAGTGCTCATTGTCTATGGAGGAAACTGCTCATCCTTAATCAAATCTATATAACCGCCTTTAAACCAAAAGACTATCAGTGAGCAGACTTCTTCCCATATATTATCCCCATCAGCTTCTTTGCCAATGGGTCATCCTGTCAAGCTTGTTCTATGGGGGTCTGGCTGGAGGTTAATGCAAATAAGCAGATGGCACAAAATGGTTTCAGTTACCACAAATCCTAGGGTATTTTAATATCCACAAGAGCTTCACAAAAGGACAAGTCCGCAGCAATTACAATGGAGTAAAGCAGGCTCTGAACCCTTGGTGAACGTCAGAGCTCACAGGGAATGCTGTTACAGATTTCCTCCTCTGCCCTGATTAAATTAGCATCAACTCTCCCTAGTCTACTACAGGAGTGTCCAGAATGTTTAAGATGTAAAATACATTGGGACTGTGCCACTGAAAGAATAAGTCAGCCCAATTTTCTCTTTGTTGTATTCTCTGATTACAATACTGCTTAGCCAAAAAAGTAGAATCAGAAGTTGCTTTGGGTGTGAGGGCAAGGGTTAGAAAAGTAGGATTCCCCACCTAGGTTCTTTTTAATTCAGTTTCCTTTCCTAGGAACTGGTTTCTAGACTGTAGGTATCTCTGCCAATCTACCCATGTGAGGTGCCTTCAGAAGGAAAATAAAAAGCATACTGTCTGGAGTGACAGATTTTTTAAACCCACCCCAGTACTTCCAGGGGATGACTTTTCACAGAACACAGTCTAGGAGATATGCACAGAGGTGTCTTGACAGGTGCGTTGTTACATGGCAGTTGTTAGAAAACCACATCCCATACAATCCTTTGCCAGATATTTTGGGCACTGCATGAAGTGTATTTTGGTACAATGAACATGTGCCACCTGTCTGGGAATATTTGTATTTCTGGAAGAGTCCATG
Source organism: Mirza zaza (assembly GCA_008750895.1). NCBI lineage: Eukaryota > Metazoa > Chordata > Mammalia > Primates > Cheirogaleidae > Mirza > Mirza zaza. Next base: position 7,950 of record VSMD01018012.1, read on the forward strand.
TGTGTACAAGATTTAGTGCACTGTGGACAAATTCAAGTCTGATATTTGAATGAAGTAACCATGTCAGTTTAGAGTAGTCATTTTTCCAGGCTAAGCATTCATAGCTCTGGGAGTGATATGCCACACCCCTTTAAAACTCTTCACCAGTTTGTTAACTTCCTCTGAACCCATTTCAGTTTATTGGTGTCCTTCCCCAAGGATGTAGCCCAGAACTCAACACAGTGTTCTATACATACTTGGATCGGTAATAATTGGAGAGAAGTAATCACTCGTTACTACTGTAGAAGTGATTCAAAATTAAATCCAACAAGGCTGGCAAATCAAGTGTACCACCATTTTTGGACCAAATGTATTGCCAACTTAAAGAGCCTATATATAATTCAGTGGTTATTTTAATAAATTTTATTTCCAATAGGGGGGCTTATATTGTGAGAAGCACATTCTCATATATACCTAACACCTACTGAACCCTAATTATGATACACAAGACAAAGTCCATCACACAATTTGTTATTAACCAATTGGATCTCATTGCTTACCACCACTATTCAGAATGAATATTGAATTGGGGCTGCTGGTTATCAAAATGGAAACTTTCCTGGGGAAGAGGTACTTGGATATTGGGCAAGGTTGAAAATTTCTGGCAAAAAATAGGGCTTGATAGCTTACTAGGTCATCATGGACATCATGATATTACCACTTACAGGCACTTACCAAGAGAAAAACCAATTTGCCGAGTCATTATATATGGGTCCACTTATCAATCCATTCTCCATTTTCCTTCTCATTTCCCAAAGGATTTGAAGTACTTAGAAGAATGCATAACATAAGTTAATTGCAAACATGAAAATAAAGCCAGAGACAATGTCATTTAGAATAGGTAATTAAGACCAGGAAGAAAAAACATAAATATAGAGGCAACTTGAACCAACACAGTTAAAATATTTAACTGCAAATTTGTCCCTGGGCTTCATGGCAGCTAAAACAACAATGGAAACAGTTTCGATTACATAATTTGCACAGTATTTAAAGAGAAAATATACCAAATTATTAGGGGAAGGACATATAACTATAGAATATTCTCTATGGCAGATGAAACAGCATGGGGGTAGTGTATTTCTTTATGACTCTAGCACAAAAACTAAGTAAATGCATCTTAGATGAAATAAAGTCAGCTCAGTGTGAAACCAATCTCTAGTCCCTCTGCATGATTACCCTAAGATAGGTTTTTGTCTTTTTCTTATGGCAGCTAGTAATTAATCGGCATCTCTCAAGAATCATCATGAGTCATGGACTCTGTATTGAAAGACACATTAAAGTTGCTAATCTATTCCAACCTCCCACTCAAAGACACACACCATGTCAAAGACATTTGAGCAATGGCTAATCACTCTGGAAAGCATTCTATAGCAAGACAACCACTACTTTCTTAAGGCAGTCTGCTCCATTTTTTATTTCTTTTAAAAATTAATCTTTACATTCATCCTTACATTGACAATTCAACAATTGGCCCTAGTTTTACTGCCTAAAGAGCAAGAAAATCTAAGTTGAATGTTTATATTTAAATATCACTAATGTGTCTATAATAAATCATCTGAAGATGATATCCTTTGTATAGATGCTACCATGTTTTAAATTGACCCATTGCTTATGGGAACAGTTAGAGCAGTGTTCCTAACAGACGGAAGCATACACATGAAAGTAAAAACTCCAAACACTGATCACTAACTTTGGCAGAAGTCATTAAGTTTACTAACTCTGCCCTAGATGGAATATAATCAATCTCACTTGTTGACATTAATAGTGATGGCCCATCACATTGTTCTACACATCTTCTATTGGGCTTTCCATGGTGGCTTCTGTGTTATTGCTAATATTTCTCCTGTACTCACATCAAACAGGCAAGGTAGAACAGGCTATATCTCGTATTAAGAAAAAGCTACTTAGATTTCTAAGGTTGATCCCCATAGCCTCTGGAATTGGTTTTCTTGGCGATTGGTGTCCCTTACAAGTCCTACTAATTGTTGTTTTGGTCACAGTGGTCATGACAATTGTCTACTGTGATCTATCCAAAGTTTTAAATGCTCTGCACAGCTGCTCTAGCACATGATTGCCATGATTATACACCAACAGAAAGGTCAAGATCTCACAAAACAGTTGACTATGGTGACAACCTTGTAGCAGTGAATATCTAGAACTCTCGTCTTCTCTGAATGGGTCAATTTCTCATAAGCAAAAGAATGACAAAAACAGGGGCCACAGAGAATGAATATACAAATGGCCAGACAAAATGTGACAATAAAACTCTGACCCACATATTGATGTGTTAAGAATAGTTTTAAAGTTGGGAGACTTTTACAGTAATCCAGTAAAGAGATGATAGTGGCTCAGGGTGGGAGAGAGAGAAGGGAGTGAGGAGAGATAATAGTTGATAATGTAATGACATGGTGAAAAGTGGTAAGATTCTTGATTTATGAGGAACATAAAGACAAGAGAATTTGGATTTGGATCAAATACAAGAAGGAAAGTCAGTCATAGTTGAATTTCAAGTTTTGGACTGAATAACCAGAAAGATGGAATTGACATCAACAAAAATTGGAAAAGCTAAGGATCAGGTTTTGGAGAATTCAGGAGCAGGTAAGAAGAACAGGTTTTAGAGAATTCAGTGTGGAAGATGATAAGTTTGAGATATTGATCAGACTGCTCAGTTTGGGATTAGAAGAAAGATCAGAACTGAAGATATAAATTTGGAATTATCAGGATAGAGATGGCACTTAAAGTTATGAGACTGGTTATCAAAGGATTGAGTATGCATAGAGAGTAGAAGGTGATCAAGAATAGAGCCCTGAGTCATTTCATCAATTCAGGGATGGGAAATAGAACCAGCAAAAGACATCAAAAAAATAGGAACCAGAATGGTGGGGGAAAAATAATGATGCAAATGGAACAAAATGCAAAGAATTGGCAAATTCAGGTGATCAGTACTTTATACTGTTCTAAAATCATACCCCCTAAAATGGAAGCTTTCAAAACAACAATTAGTCATGTGTCTTTAAATTTGTCCTTAGGTGTCCATGCACACACACATACACACACACACAAAGATTCTAGAAGGATATGCATTAAAATTGAAAATTGTAAAAGTAGAATATGCGTGGGGGATATTTAATATTTTTCGTGGTCTCAGTTTTCTCAGTAAACAGATTTAGTAAACATCTCAGCAAGCATCGATAACAGATTTGCAATCAAAGAAACAATAAAAGCTTAATAAAATCAAAATACACTTGCTTGAGTTTGCTCTGGGGAAAAGCCATGATCAACCAGTGTGGGTTTTTGCTCTGGTTTTTGCTGCCCTTCATAGGGTCAGGTTTAATTCTTCCCTGAGAGGGGGACTAAAAACAAAGCTCAGTCTCACTGCACACAGAAGATTCCAGTAGTCAAGCTCAGCTTCCCAGGTGAGCCTGCTGTGCTTAGTTGCAGAAGGCCTGACACACACTCCAGGGGTTGGATTTGATCTGGTGGTGGTTGCCTTAGCTTCTGACCCCAGGCAAATGAGTTCTAGGTGTATGTGAGCTTTAGCCTTATTAAAAATGTTGAAAAGCCAAATCTCACAGATCCCAGCACTCCCTGCAGTAACTTCTCCCATGCTGGGCACAGCAGGCAGGCCAGTCCTCAAAGGCGACTGCTGCCAATTTTCTTCTGGTGGGGGGCTGAAGCGGGGTGTTCCATTGTTCGGGCTGGCAGGATTCCTATTGGCTGAATCCTCTCAGTGGTAACTGGAGGAGACCAACTGTGTCAGAGAGCCTTTGATAAGGTCTTCAAGGGAAGGAGGCCCCCTAAGCTTAGATTCTTTATTCACCTACATTGAAGAGATTATATGCCCCATCAGTAGCATAGCCAACTCAGGCTCACTCTGATTTCAAATATAATATTGTATTAATGAAAGTGTAATGCAAAATTCTTAACTTCTCTTCATGAACTTTATTCTTATCCCTAAATGTAATTTTCTAATTGGGCAATTACACATGAGCATTATTTGACCTTTAAACAAGTTCATATTTATAATAGAATCATGAAGAATAATGCCTAGCATATGTTAGTAAATAATGACACTTCCCACATAAATATATACATGTACAAACCCATTATTTATTTCAGAAAAAGAATGGAGTCTAAATGACAACTCTGGATTCCTAGTGAGTCCTCATGGCCTGTGGAAGAGCTAGAAGCTTCCTACTCTGCTATGACTTTCACTTTGTGATCTTGTTTTTCCTAGTGGTCCTCACTTCTGGAGGTCACCCAGCCCAATCACTGCTGTGCAGCTGCCATGCAGGTTCCCACAGCAGCATCTCCCCTGTTCTTGGTCACTTTTGGTGGTTGCTCATGGGTACTGATGTTAGTCACTGTGCCCATATGTTTTTCTAACAAAAACTTTTTCCTGAGTTGTGAGTTTCCCTGAATCATTGTATCTTCAAAGAAAACCCTCAGGAAATGATACATCCCTCTCACTGCCCTAAACTCAATAACATCTGGATAAAACATTTCCAGGAGCATACCCTGCACCACTTGATCTTTGTCTTTGCCTATGTTGCTCCTTCTTCTGGGAAAACCCTCCCACCCATTTCTGCCAATAAAATTACACCTGCTTTCCCAAACCCTTTCCCAACCAGCCCCTCCATGATGCCTTGACACCCCTCAAGCAACCAAATATAATATCCTCCTTCTCTGCCCAATGAAAGCATGCTACCATGTGTGTGACTCTGATTGCATTTCCCTTTCTGTGCAGTTTCTTAGTACCTCTGTGAAGTGCTCCCAGAAGGGGCAAGGGAGCAGAGGTCAAAGCAAAGATTGAGAGCAATCCAACTTACTTTGAATCCCTGGGTCCTTACTTCACTTTTATGTGACATTAGAGATTTTATTCAACCTCCCTGTACCTGAGTTTCCTCATCTTTAGAAGGAAGATAAATCTAATACCTACTCATATGGTGGCAGTGAGGGTGAACTAAGACCATGCCTACAGTGTGCTCACTGAAGCAGTATAGTATAGCAGTAAGAAGCAATGGCTCAAGGTGTGAGTCTGGTTAGGTTCAAGTCCTAACTCTTTCAACTTACTCTCTATGTGATCTTGGACATGTTATCCAACTATTTGTTGCCCTAATTTCCTCATCCTAAAATATATATGATAAAAATAGCAAGTACCTGATAGGTTATACTGACAGTTAATCTAACACATGCAAATCTAAGAATACATAGTAAGCTCTAATAAATACTGTCATTTATTATGAGGTTCAGGGCAAGCAAGATAAGCTCATGGCAAGCACTTAAATAACTTTATTATCAGTCACATATTATATATTCACATTCACATATTATCATCATGCTTCCTGCATGACCTTAGAAGTTGCCCTGCCTGGATAATTTAGAATTACAGGTTAGGAGCAAAAGAGAGACAGACTAAGAGAGTAACTGAGAGAGAGAGACAGAGAGAGAGAGAGAGATTTAATATCCCTTCCTCTTCTCCTTTCTGATTCAATTTTACTATGTTATCTCTCAGATAAGAATGTTCTTTTCTGTGAAGTTGGACCCAAATCCATTGGTTCTATTTAGCGCTTGGGCATGCTAACAGCATGCTTGTGTGTCCAGGTAGACACTAAGCATCATAAAAGCCCTTTCCACAGTGATAGCAGTACACTGAGGAGCATGGCTTGCTGTTAACCTTCTGGGTCACCTTCATAGTCAGCCTAGAACTTCTGAGCTCCTTGTCCACCATTGTTCTGAATTTGCTAATCATTCCTTTCGGTCTACTCTGAAAGCAACCTGGATTTCACACCTAGCCTCCAGTCTTTTTTTTTTTTTTTTCATCATATTATGGAGGTACAAATGTTGTTAAGGTTACATATATTGCCCTTGCCTCCCCTTCCCCCTCGAGTCAGAGCTTCAAGCATGTCCATCCCCCAGGTGGTGTGCATCGCACTCATTGTGTGTGTACATACCCATCCCCTCCTCCCCGCTCTGGGACCTAGCCTCCAATCTTTGTGAACCTTGGTAACCAAGTGAGGAAAGAAGCAGCCTTCCTAGGGAAACATGTGCTCTTAGAAAATCAGTTCCTGGACTTTTTGAACCTTTTTTTCTCTTATTCTTTGTTTATTTTATGTTTAAAATGAGCTATGTGTATATTAGCTAATTTGCCTTCACTTCTATTTTACTCTTAGCCTTGGTCAGCTCTCCCTTATCTTCTGACTCCATCCATCATATTCCAGCCTCCTGACAACACCCAAACTTTGGAGCATTTGTAATATTAAATCTCTATCCTAGCTTCTATTTTTTTTCTCTTAGAGAACATAATAGTCTATTGTGTTTAGATTCCCCAACTGACAACACTATAGTGTTCTTCTTAAAAAAAGAAAAAAACTATAAAGCATTATAACCTTTAAACTTAAGGAACTACAAAAGTCTAGGGCTTGAAAGATTATGTAGACCAATAAGTCCATTTCTGTGTTCAAATACCTTCAGAGTTGGAGAATAAGTTGGATATCATCAAACTCAACCTTTTGATTTTTCAGTTAAGGACACCAAGACTCAAAGAGGGGACCTAGTAAACTAAATATTTGTAACTATGCAATGGTTCTCAACAACAGGTGACTTTGACCCACAAGGGGACAATTGGCTATGTCTAGATACATCTTTGGTTGTCAAAACTACAGAGGTGCTACTGGCATCCCGTGATTAAAGGCCAGGGATACAGCTAAATACCATACAATGCACAGGTCAGCCCCCACAACAAAGAATTGTCCAGGCCCAATTGTCTATAGTGCTGAAGTTGAGAAACTCCAAGCTAGAGATATCACCTTTGCTTCAGTAATCCTTTTAGGATCTCATGCCAACATATATCCATGATTATTACATAAAATCTTTGTAATCCAAATTAAACTCATCTCCCGTGTTCTTGCCAGAGAGAGGAGGCCTGCTGGTTTCCATTTTACCACCTTCATAGATAATCTCTTTAATGTTTCCTGACTGAGACTACAAATGGTCTTATTTCTGTACCCATGTGAGCCAGTGAGGAAGTAGCTATACCAAGGAGATATGGGAGGAGAGGGAGATTTCATTTCTAGGTTATATCTGGGGGTTGATCATGACAGCTGTATTTAACTCATTGGTGGGTGACTGAAGAGTGCCTGAGGTATGTTATGGCACACAAATTGATTTGTTATGGAAACTGGCAATGGATGCTGTGGTAGATGAGATTTAAAATGAATGATAAAATGATGATCCAACTTGGAAGTAACATAATATCTGTTGCAATGGCCTCTTTTAGGGTACCATTTCATAAAAGCTAATATATATATATATATATATACACACACACACACACACACACCAATCCTTGAATTTCTTCCCATGATAACATAGCTGAATGAGAAAACTTACAAGAAATGTTCACATTAGATCTTGCCATTAGCTGATCTAGGTGGGGGAAAGGGAAGTAAGAAGGAGCCTATCAAAATCAAAAGATGACAAATTTTGAAAAAAAATATTTAAAAGAAAAGTAGCCATTCCATTTGTATTTTGCCTTCCTTCCTTTTGCGTAATCATCAAGCTTAAATGTGCTTGATATGGTTGAACTTAAAGACCAAAGGGAAATATAACTTCTCACACTGACCATGAACAAGGTGTCAAGGCAAGCCAGGTTTTATTTGATGAATGATATTTTATAATGTCTAGTTACATAATTTTTTTAAAACTTTGACCTAGTAATCCCCATTTTGAAACTCTAACCTGTTTGAACATATTGATAGTGAGTAGGGAAACATTTATACATTAATATCTTATTCTTAGGGTTGTACAATATAGCAAAAGTTTGGATGTCACCTAAATGTCTAACAATTTTAAGTAAATTCTCATATAATCAATGTAATGTTGGAAGAAATGCTAAAGTCTGAGAAGCATGAAGCCTTCAAAGCAATGTGGGAAATTATTATGCTATCATGTTAATTAAAAAATAAAGAATCCCAAAATTCTGGCTAGATATGAGGAATAAGTTCTAGTGTTTTACAGCATTGTAAGGTGAATATAGTTAACAGTAAGTTATTGTACATGTTTAAAAAGCTAGAAGAAAGGATTTTGAATGTTTTCAACACAAAACAATGATAAATATTTGGGGTGGTATATATCCCAAATACACTGAATTGATAATTACACATTGTATACATGCATGAATATATCACTGTATACCCCATAAATATATATAATTATTATGTGTCAACTAAAAATAAAAGGAAAAATATTAATGATCCACAAATGTATGTACAGAATGATTACCAGCCTATAAATGATGTACATGTGAAGAAAGTCTAGAATTAAACACCAAAATGACAAAAACATTGATAGAAACAAATCCATATATTTATAGGCAATACTGGTTTTTCTTATTTTTTCTTGACCTTTTCTTTAATATAGTTAGAAAAAACATATATATGTATACACAGCCAAGTTTGACTCAGAGTCCCTTTCTTCAGCCAAAATACCAAAGTACAGATTTGCATTTCTAGGAAGTTAGTAGTAACAAGGAAACCTATAATAAGAATTTTGGAGTGCATAGAAGAATAAGCATTATAATTTAAATTAGGCTGCAACAAGGATAAGGTCAGCTGTGTTGAAGCAGTAATGAGTGTATGTTAGAAAGTCCCTCCTAAGATTAACTTAGGCATTTCACATTCTCTTCTAGTAATGGTCTGATCATAGACTCAAGAATTTCACAGAAAATATTGGCCGTGGAGTTTTATCTATCAAGCCAAACTCTGCTTCTTCTTTCTTTTTTTTCTTTTTTTATTTCAGGATATTACAGGGGTACAAACATTTTGGTTACATATTATGACTTTGCCACACCCAAACCATGATTCAAGGTGTGTCCTTTCCCCCCTACAATGCTCACCACATCCATTAGTTGTGAGTTTACCAACCCCCAACCCTCGAAGAATATTACTACCTTGTGAGCACCTTAGTGTTGATCAGTTAATGCCAATTTAATGCAAACTCTGCTTCTTTAGTTTCTTCCTTAAAACAAAGTCGGTAGGGTAGTTCCCCTGACTGTGCTCCACTTCCTGATACATATGCTCATCCAAACATGCCCACAAGACAATTTCCCTTCTCACATTTCCAACATCACATCCAGTCCAGAAACCTGGGAATCATTGTAGACTTGTCTCACTTCTTCATCCCTCAACGCCTCAAGCAGCCCGTTGTCAAATCTAGTCAATTCCATCTCCTGAATCCCTCTTGAATGTGTCTATCTTGTTTCCTGCCCTCCCTCCAACCATGGGCTCTTATAAACATCTTCTGACTGGTCTCCATAAAGCCAGTCCCATCCATCACACAGCTGTTAAGAAACAGCTGTGATCCCATTATTTTTCTGTTGAAATCAGTGGGTGCCTACTATCTCTGAAATAAATTCCATCCCCCTTAGGCGGGCTCTCAGGCTGTTTTTATCTGACCATTGCTTGCTTCCACTACAATTCCAAAATCGAGTTATATTACTGAATGAAACACATTTTTCTTAGCACAATTAGATTGAGTTGGATACAGTAGAAATATCAGCTTTCTCATTTCAGGTACTATGGTAATTTTAACAATCTAATATCACATTCTCATTTTTAGCAGTTGTAGTTCATATTTGATTTATATTACAAGTAAAATTTCTAAATATTTTTATAAACCTTCTTGTAGTTAAGTGATTTCCTTTTTGTTTTAACAAAGTTCAAGACTTCCTAATTATCCCTATGAAGCTCCTCATTTGAGATTCTTCCCAGGATTACATTTTGCTAAAATCTTTTTAGGCACAAATTTTGTCATGTAATGCAATAACTACTTGTCCCAGCTTTGTGAGATCTGAAGATTTTTATCAACACTAGACAAAGTGTTATAATTAAGGAACACCACTGACTACTTTTCAAGTATTTGGAATGCCACTGAAATTTTCTCCATTTCTCTCAGTTTTTACATCAGTAGGCCAGGTAGAACAATATATCATGGTAAAGATGAGGATAGCTAGTATTTTGTGTCAGACACTATACTAAGTGCATTACATATTAATACATATATGCTGAAGGAGGTACAATCATTAGCCCTGCTTTTTTTCTCATGACTATACTAAAGGTTAAAAAAGAATAAATAATTTACCCAAAGTACAGTTGATAAAATAATAAAGCTAGCTTATAGAAATGTTAATGTTCATATGAATATTAATTATCTTCTTCCTTCCATCTGTCTGAGTCATCCATTGTTTAAACAAAAAAGTATTTATTTCACCAGTCTTCTATTCATGAGACTCGAGATGGTTTCCATGTTTTCACCATTAACAAGCATTATCTTTGTGCGCTTCTGAAATTAAATTTCTGGGAAGTAGAACTTCAGGGTCAAAAATCATGGATTTTTAAAATTTTATATGGCTAGTTTATGCTATCATTTTTATAATTTAAAATATTAAAATATTTTTTGGGGAATTGTATAGAACATATCTTAGGTTCCCCCTTAGAGTCTCTCAGAGATATCAGCTCCTGAATCCCCAGTGGTGAGCTTTTCCTTAGGTGCCACCAATTCTGCTTGACCCCTCATAGGTCGACCCCTGGAATGACCAGTCAAATTCCTAGAAGAACTTCCTTCTTTGCTGCTAGTATATAGCCAAGCCAACTAGGCTTGTACCCCAAGTTTCCGGCTTCTCCCACCATGTATAGACTTGGATGAGTGACTGAGAAGGAAACAGATGGTGCAACCTCAACATGTCAGTTTAACCCTCTGGGTGCACACTCTCACTAGTGGGAAACTGGAAGGTGGGGCGACACACAACAGGCAGATAAAAGCTGTCCTTCCTTCTCAACTCCATGTAGCCCATCCAGAAACATCTCACATAGCTGTGCCAACCTATCTGACCAACCACTTTGGCCAGTGCAGTCCCTGGCTCATCACTTTTCTTACCTTTCACTTCCATTTTTTCCTCACACTTGGTCTATGGTAGTTTTCTGGCTCATCTAAGACAATAAAGTTTATGAAAGTGTTTTGTAAATTACAAACCACTTTGAAAAGAGAAGGTATTTTTATTACTATGATTTTTTTGTTCTCAAGAATACATGGGAGTGTATAGCCAGAAATTCATTTGGAACAAAATAATTAAGATTGCCTTTATATTTAAATTTCACTACTCTTTATCAGTCTAAGAAGGATTTTCAAACATTTTTGATCTTTCTGATTCTGTTTTCCTTCAGGGAAGTATAGTTAATTATAAGTAGCATAGAAATAATACCAGCAGTGCATTTCAGTGTGTTCCTACGGAGGGCAGGCTGGAATAAGGAGTAGGATGGCATGCTTGTGTACTCCAGTGTGCTCCCATTCAGCATGATGCATACTCCTGGTATGGGATTCCGTGGTAACATTGAAATGAGGCAGAAGTAGGATGAAAGAAAACTAGGATAACAGAAAAATCAAGAACTTCCTAACTCTGCCCTACTTTCAAAGAATTATCTTCTATTTTACCAGATACTGTCTTTTCCAGTTTCATACACATACACACATACAAACTCGTGGATAATTCATATTCTACTCAAGCAACATTTACCAAAAACCCAAAGTATCTTCTCCTTCTGTGTTCTGTTATAGCACCCAATTCTTTCCATACTACTTTCTGCTATTAATGCTTACTTAATTATCTGCCTTTTTGGCTGGACTATAAAGTCTGGGACAGCAGGAAGCTGTCAGTTCTTCCCTCTGTCATATTCTTGGCATTTAACATATTATTGAATTTTAAAAAAATGTTTCTTAAATGGTTAATGAAAGAATGAATGAAGAAGGAAGATGAAATGAGCATTTATCTGGCCTTGGTTAAGTGTATAGTGTTCTCTCTATATATATATATCCTCAGTCACAAAATTCAGCTTAAAACAAAGTAGATATTTAATAATTATATGTTGACCTACTAATGAAATGATTTTAAATTTATATAAAAATATCTAATGTTTGCCTTCTAACAACAGGGTTCAAAATATTCTAAAATGTTCTCACTTACATTTAGGGAACACAGACATATATAGACAGTTACTGCTTACTTTTAGAAATAGAAGTTCTTAAGGCCACCCCATTGGATTGAAGGCATGCTGGAGAATGTTAAGAACTAGCTGGGGAATTTGAATCATCATCTGCTTCTCATAGCCAAGAAGGGTATTATGGTTCAGGGCCCACCCCATTTATATAGAGAGAATACCTTAGGGATAACTCTTCATAACCTGGACTCTGCCTTTCTCAGAACATTTGTATGGAAATGCTATGCCAAGAAAGTTAGTCATGTACCAAAGAAAAGCATCCTAAATTGGGCCAATGCTTATTTTGCCTATGCTACAAGCTAAATAAAACTCTGGATTAAATCAATGCTTTCTTTGGCTTTATATATCTGTTCCTTAAGAATATCTGATTTATTGCATTTACATTGTTCACATGGGAAGAGTAAGACAGAGATAAACCATTTTCCTTCTTCTTGGTCTTTTGAAGCCAAATTATTTTTAAAGGATCAGAGGTCATTTGAGGCTCATTGGATTATCTCAAGTGCCAGATTTCCTCCTTATTTTTGGTACAAGGAACCATTTTCTACAATGGGCATTTAAAATTCATGGCTCATGGGGCTTTAGCAATACTAGGAAAGGCCCCTGCTGGCACCCTTATTAGCATCTCTGCCTCTTGATTTTTACTTAATTCCTTTTAATATTCTATCACGATGCTGACAGACATGGAACTAAGGGTTACAGAGTGAGAACAATATTTCACTACATCATTAAGCCTGCAGTGAGTTAATAAACTGCTCATTGTATGCTTTCAGTTCATACAAAAAGAGGCTACAAATGAAAACAAAACCACACTTGTTGAATCACGGTTAATAGGAAAGGAGAGAATATCAACATCAATTGTCCAAGTAGTACTTATACTAAAATGACAGTTTAGCACCTGGATTTTATATTCGTATCTACAAAAGAATGAAGTGGCTTTCCAATGGCAAAACAGGCATTTGGAAAAGTGTCATTCTATTTTCTAAGCCCTAGGAAGTAGAAAGATGCTAGAGAATATGGGTGTGATTAAAAAAAAAAATAGAAAGCAAAAGAACAGTTCATTAGAATGTTGGCATAGATCAAAAACCTGTCTCATGTTGGGGATTACTTTCAAATTTTATATCATATTCACATATAGCGTCTCATTCTAGTTGGGAAGAATTTTCTGCCTTCACAGAAAACTTAGAGCTCCCTAACCTCTTAGGCCCTCTTCCAATCTACCTACCTGCCTCCCTGAGCACCAAGGGTACTCCAATCAGTGCTTCTCAAACTTTCCTGAGAACAGGAATTACCTGGAGTTCTAGTTAAAATGCTAATTCTGTGGGAGGGGCCGAGAGTCTGCATTTCTAACCCGTCCCAGGTGGTGGTGGTGGTGCTGCTGCTGCTGCTACTGCTACTGCTGCTGCTGCTGCAGGGACTAAATAACCACCTATAAGAAAGAGCATCCTGATATTATTGTCCTTGGTCATCACAGAAGATTTAGACTGAAGTTAATCCAATACACATTTAATGAGATGAATGATTGTTCTCGTGTTAATTAATAAGTAGGCAGAAATAGTCAATGATTTACAGACTCCACTTGATTTTCACAAAGTCAAGCCAAGCACTTCTATAGCTGATTTAAGAGCAAAACTAGGAAGCTGTGAAGAGCTCTCTCGAGATCTTAGAATCAATAAACCAAGGCATGAGCTCTTACTCTTTTTAGGGGTCACCCCCACTTTTAAAAACTATAGGTACTCTCCCTCCAAAACTGTACACGTAGCCAAACAAATAATTTTGCATATGTCTGTTCCTAGACTATTGAAACCCCATGTAAGAGAACAGTTCAAAGATGCCAATTTGAGAAATCCTGACCTGACAGTGTTCTAGGAGGTAGGAAAAACAAGGAAACAAAAACGTCTTTAAACTCTCAATGGGATATTAGGCAGCTTTTAAATACAACTCGTATAGTAGAACTAAGTCAATTACCTAAAGACACAGATTTAAAAATAAATAAATAAAAGGTAGGGGCAAGAAGAGAATTTCAGACTTTATGACAAAAGCCATGGGAAATTCTCTGTAGCCCAAAAGATGATGAGGAATAAGAAAAGAAAAATTAAACCTTGTTTCAAAACCTTAACAATGGTCTTTGGTTTCCTCATGTAGTAGAAGGTACAGTTTTTAGGGTGTGCACTTGATACCTGCATAATATGTATGTATGTATGTACTGGACTCTGCCTTTGTATTTAAAATTGTATTTAAATACAATTGTATTTAAAATCTTTTTGGCCTGAGGTAGAGAGTTTATATGCATTAAATGAGAAAAATTAATTTGATAGAGTGTTTTTGTTTGTTTTTTAAACCTTTTAGGAGTTACATGTCTGTAAAATGTTACTTAACGTCACTGAGGTTCATGCAAATTGAAGCTTTCACCTCTGGTATAAAAATAAAGGGTATCACCTACAAAAAAAAATCTCACCTTTTACATCTGGCCTGGGTATCCTGCCTCAGTCTCTCAATGACTGGCCTCTAGGCCACTAGGCTCTGAATATCCAAGGGTGCTTGATAAAATGCAGATTCCTGGACCAAACTCTAGATCAACAAATCTCTGGACACACAGTTCAGAAATTTGTGTTGTATAAACTCCCAGGTGATTCTTATGCACATCCTCAGGGTATATTAATGAAAGTAAGACACCTCCCCTGCCATTTAAAGACCAAAAAAGAGTTATATTCCTATATATGGCTGCCTATAGAATAAGGAAGCAATTTGAGAATAGTGATCCTCAATACATTCTTGAGTTGTGCTCATATTAGAGTAGGCTTTTAAATGCAACTATCTTTGGGGAAATTAATGTTTTTTTTAAATTCAGGATATTATTGGGGTACAAACATTTTGGTTACATGTAATGCGTTTGCCTTGCACAAGCATGTCCTTTCCCCATACAGTGCACTCTGCTTCCATTAGTTGTGGATTTACCCTCCAACCTGACTTGCACCCAATGAGTATTACTACCATGTGAGCACCTTAGTATTGATCAGTTAGTACCACTTTGATGAAGAGTACATATGGTGTTTGTTTTTCCAACCTTGTGATACCTCACTTCAAAGGATGGGCTCACACTCTATTCAGGATAATATAAGAGGTGCTAGTTCACCATTGCTTTTTGTAGTTGAGTAGTATTCCATGTATATATATATATATATATATATAACATTTTATTGATATATATATCACATTTTATTAATCCATTCATGTATTGATGGGCACTTAGGTTGTTTCCACATTTTTGCAATTGTGAATTGTGCTGCTATAAAAATTCTAATGCAGATGTCATTATTATAGAATGTCTTTTTTTCCTTTGAATAGATGCCTAGTAGTAGGACTGCTGGATCAAATAGTGTTTCTATTTTTAGCTCTTTGAGGTATCTACAAATTACTTTCCACAGGTATTGTACTAATTTGTAGTCGCACCAGTAGTGTAAGAGTGTTCCAGTCTCTCCACACCCATGGCAGCATTTCTTGTTTGGGGACTTTTTGATAAAGGCCATTCTCATTGGAGTTAGATGATATCTCATTGTGGTTTTGATTTGCAGTTCCCTAATGATTAGAGATGTTGAGCACTTCTTTATGTGTTTGCTGGCCACTAGTATCTTCTTTTAAAAAGTTATATTCATGTCCTCTGCCCATTTATTGATGGGGTTTGATTTTTTCTTGTTGATTTTCTTAAGTTCGATATAGATTCTTGTTATCAGCCTCTTATCGGATGGGTAGAAAGCAAATATTTTCTCCCATTCTATAGGTTGTCTATTCACTCTAGTGATAGTTTCCTTGGCTATGCAGAAGGTTGAGAAATTTAAATCTGTTTCCTGTCCTTCCCTCCACTCCTCACTTTTTCTTTTTCTTCCACGAGGCTCACATTCTCCCCTTCTCCTTCTCTTTGTTTTAAGATCTTACATATGAATTGGCTATAATTTATATTATACTACATAAAAAGTTTGATAAAGAAAATAAATGAGTATATAATAAAGGAAATGTCTAAGTGAAAAATTTCTTTGATATGGCAAAATCTATAAATATAGGTATATGAACATCAGTGACTATAAAAGACAAAATCTGTAGTTTTCAACTGTGGCTGTATATTAGAGTTTATAAAATCTCAGAGTCCTAATCTCAAACCCCAAAGGTTCTAATCAAAAAGGTCTTAATAAGATAATTATGGCTAAGAGTTAGAGTATTTGTGCCTTTATCTAAGATTAAAAAAGAAAACCATTAATAATACTTACAATTAATAATAATACAACCAGTAAACATGTATGGAGTTTTACTATGGAAATAGTGATCAATATTTTACAGGCAATAGCTTTTTCAATTTTTAGAGCATCTCCATGAAGTATGAACTATGAAGAACTTCATGTTTGCCACTAAAGCTCATAAAGGTCAGGACTGTCTCAAGGTCACAACTGCAAACTGCAGAGCTTTCCTTGGAACTCTAAGGAACACAGGAACATAGGAACCCACACTAAACAAAAAGCTATGCTTCCCTGTATGAATCTAAGATTGAGAACCATTGCCCTCGATGCTTGTGTGATACACACTCATACACGTGTGTTGCAGAGAGAGACAGAACGAACGTGTGTATGTATATGCCCTGGCACAGAGGCAATTCTGCATCTTAGGACACTTTTGCAGAAGAGCGAGTGATGTCCTCCTTCCAGGCTTTGCAAGTCCAGAGAGCAATAGTTCTGGTTCTCTGATGGGACAAGGAGAAAAGTTTACCAGAAAATGAAATGAGGATAGGAAGCAACATAGGAGGTCGCCTGACACAAGCTTAAAATTTGTTGTTTTACTGAAGACATGCTGTGCTCCCCGTTCCCCCTGCTGGTTGAAAGCTGCCATTTCATATGTATCACATTCCTCTCAGACCTCTTTTGTGTACTCTGGAAAGGTGAAATAAAGACCAGCCATGACAGGATGAC
Source organism: Mirza zaza (assembly GCA_008750895.1). Lineage (NCBI taxonomy): Eukaryota > Metazoa > Chordata > Mammalia > Primates > Cheirogaleidae > Mirza > Mirza zaza. The sequence continues at coordinate 24,997 of VSMD01018012.1, forward strand.
AAGGAGGAGGGGAGGAATGATGGATAGAACAGCTTGAGAACTAGCTAACTGGGGGCTACAAGTAGAGTGTTCTTCCCCTATAAACATGTGCATACTCACAAGTTGCAGATTTGTAGGGGCCTCGCAGTTCTGTTGGGTCACCCTGGTCTAAGTGATCCACAAGTCCCTGGGATGCCCAGCAAGGCAGACTTTGTCAAGCATCATTTAGCAGAAACCATGCCCATCTCTTACTTCCAATTCTGTCTTCCACTTATAAATAAGAAAAAATTGACCCAGAAAGGTTAAGAGACTCACCTATTGCTACAGATCTACTTAACAGCAGCCAAGTGTGGAAGTTGAGTTTCCTGTTTCCAAAGCCCAGGTCCCCTTTTACCAACCACATTCTACTAGGCAGAAAGCATGGGGTGAAAGCAAAGATTCCAGCACCAGAGCTGCCTGGTTTCAAATCCTGGCTCTAAAACTTACTAGCTGTGGGGCCTTGAGCAAGTGACTTAACTTCTCTGCCTAAGTGTCCTCATTTATATAATAAGAATAATGATAGTAATAATAATGAAAAATGATTTTGTAGTACTTTGTTGTACAGTATCAGATTTAGACTAATTTAATATATGTAAATGCCTTAGCACGCAGTAATACAATAGATACGTTTGTCATCATTATTGCTACTTTAATATTGTATATTATATCACCCAAGCAGTTTATCAGCACCCATCATACATAGCATGGCTTTCAGACTTGTCTTCCAAGATGTTCCAAGAAACTCTGAAACTTCTTATTTTCCTCATCATGAGGTAGAGAGAAAACAAGAACTGTTACAATGTATTCGGGGATTCACAGCATAGTAAAATTAAGATAGGAATAAAAACTTCTCCTTAACTCTTGGGTTTATATACTCTATGCCTTGTTGCATGACCAGCATATTCATGTATTGGGTTAGATTGTGTCCTACCCAACCCTCAAATTCATCTCCTTCTCAGAGCCTCAGAATGTGATATGAAAATAGGGTTATTGGAGATTTAATTAGTTGAGATGAGGTGGCACTGGAGTAGGGTAGGCCCTTAAGCCAATATGACTGGTGTCCTTATAAGAAGGAGACACAGAGAGACAGAGGCACACACGTGGAGAAGGCCACAAAAGAAGAGACTGGAGTTATATGTCTACAAGCCAAAGAATGCCAAGGATTTCTGGCAATACCAGAAGCTATGTGAAAGGCACTGAACAGACACCGTTAGAGAGAACGTGGCACTGCTGACACCTTGATTTCAGACTTGTAAGCTCCAGAACTATGAGAGAACAAGTTTATGTTGTTTTAAGCCATCCAGTTTGTGGCACTTTGTTGTGGCAGCCACAGGGAACTAATACACCCAGCCTGCATTCCAGACCACTGCAAGAAACCCTGCCCTGAGCTGCAGTCTCTGGTTCTGTGAGGAGGGGGTGGGGGGCTTTGCTCCCTGAACAGCTGAGGCAAGCAGAGTATTAATGGAAAAAAACAAAAACAAAAACCAACACTGGGACTGGGAGCCTTGAATGCTGAATTCAGACAATTTCCTATAAAATTCATCCCTATCAAACCATCTTAACTCTTTGCACTTGGATGTCGAGTATGACTCGACACGGTTAGCAAAAATTATAGAGATTAAAATTACTCTTTGAATGTATCAATAATTTGAAATATAAAAAAATCCAAATAAATAAGTTTGTATGAAAAGAAACTCCAGTTTTTTATTCTACGGTGGTGCTTTGTAAAACCTGGGTTATTTAAAAAATTAAATCCTGAGTAGAATAAAGGAATCAAGAAAAAAAGCAAGCGAGTGCAAAGGGTTAACAGTTTAAATGCTTAGTTCCAACATTTATGTTTTCCAATTTAATCCCATTTGATACTATTATAAGTTGCTTACCCTGGGAAATAGCCTCTGAAACTCTGAGATTTGCATGTAGGAGTACTTTTGGGGAGTGATTGCTATAGCTATATCTGTGAGTGATGAAGAAAGCAGTATTGGGCAGAGGAAGTTGAACCACAATGCAATTGCAGCAGAGGTCCCAGCTGATCCTACAGGGAGCACTAGAGCTGGAATAGTCCTTTGGAGTTGTCTCAACTGAGGCAAGGGGGCCAGGCCTTTGTACCCCTTACATAGACCAGCCATTGGATACAGGCTATCCGTAGGGAGGAGCCATAGCTTTGGGTAAGGCAGCTTCCTTCAGCTACAGGCAATTCCTGGTGATGAACAAGACTGTGAACAACCAGGGGAAATGAGTGCCTGGGTCCTAAGGAGGGATCTAGAGGGTGGACTGCAACATCCACCACGTGTACGGATGAAGTCTTTCTGCCTAATCATCATGTTATTAGAATGTGGCCATGAGAGATTCCACACCTGGACTAGAATTGCCTTACTCTGGGAAAGATTCCACTGGGTGCTCTCAAATCATGTATCTAGTGACAGGTCTGAGAGGTCTCAGCACTGCATTCTTACGCTTTCTCCTTTCCCACCCACACATTTTCCATTTCCGCCCATTGCAACAACTCGTAAATATCCATCTTAGGATGGTTTCTGATCACATTTAGACCATAGTGATTTTTTCTCCTTTTCTATTTACCCACAACAGAGAGGTTAATCATTTGACCACCTGGAAATTGCCATTTATTCATTTGTTCACTTATTCATTCATTTGTCAGTCATCACACATTTTTAATACCTACCCTATACTATATGAGGCACTGAATGAATATATATATATATATAAAGAAGAGATTGTAAAAGGCCTCACATGTCGAGATCAGGAGGTAGATTTTATCTACACTTAATGAAGACACTTGTGGGCAGTACTGTGCCTTGAACAGATTTGTGTTACTGCAGGATCCCTCTGTGGGGGTTGAAGAGGATGGATTGCACAGAGGGCCTATAGTACAGGGAAGGCAGCTATGCATATGGAGTATTTAAACACCAATCGGGCCACTCTTCAAACCTCAGCTGAGTCCCCATCTTCTGTCCTTCTCTAAGAACCACTTTGCTGTCTCACAAGTTAGCATGTTGCCAAGGAGCAAGCCAACAGCCTGCTTAGGTGTAAGTACTCACAGCAGCCCCTGGGGCCCAGCCACATGCCTTTGTATGTGCAAACACACCATGTATGTGACCTCAGGTCACAAACACTCAGCACACAGCTGTCCACATAGACTGGATGTCTCTAAAAAATGAGCCCCAAAAGGATGCATCGTTCCATTTTGGCTTTTCTTTCAACAGCCTCAATAGCTTTGGGCCAGTCCCTAATAGGTAAAGTAAATCTCTCAGTGGGTGGGATTTCCACATTAAATAAAAATTATAGATCTAAGTGTATGAACTATCAGCAGTCACTGTATCCCAAAGAAACAAAAGCAGGAGACTTTTTTTTTAAATTATCCTACTATAGAATGGAAAATAGAAGAGAAAATATCATATTAATAATAATTATTTGAAGGTAATAGCTTATGTTCTTTAAAGCAGTTCCAACATAAATGTCACTGTAAGAAATGATATTTCATTTCAATACTAACAAATCAGGTACTTAGTGTGCTGTGGGAGAAATGATTGGAACTACTTTAAAGTCGTGTTAACCAAAGAAACTGCAAAAATATTTATATTCTTATGAAGGCAGGAAGGAATGCCCCTCCTGGGTGTATTTAAGGTTCCTCCATCTTTTGGATAAATGGTAATGCTAAACAAAAAATGGAAAGATGACCTTAGAATAATAACCTCAAGACTCAATTGGGACTCAAGCTTCCCAATGTACAAAAATCATTTGCAATATGTTCAGGATGGAAATTTCTATACTGCTTTATAGCTCATGAACTTCATTATATACTTCAAATAAAAATCACCAAAACACCCAACTCTGGGCTGACCCTCCCATATGTAAAATTACTCACCATTCCCTCGCTCACTGTCTGCAATTCTGCTCAGTTACTAAACAATGGTTGTAAGGACAGGAAAACAAAAGGAAGGAGAAAACCAATCCATTCAGAAGGTGTTTCATATTGAGAATGGGATTGTTAAACCAAAATAAGGTCTGGCACTGTTAGCGTTTTCTCTAGCCAGTTCTTTCTCCAGTCTTTCTTCTAGAGACCCCATGCAAAAACCAAATGGAAAATTTCACAAGATAAATGCTGTGCCAAAACCTGAAAGCTGTCCCGTTGGGTGAGCCCCTTTCATTTTTTGTCACTGCCAACAGCCACTATGTACATTGCATGGAAGATAGAGAGTTGGTGAGGGCCTGAACCTATGGGTCATTTAGTTTTCAAACAGCTTCAAAGGACTGAGTTTCCAGTTGATTTACAGTGAATGGCATTGATACTTATATTACTAGAAGCTGTTGGTCTGAGTTGGTACTTGGAGAAACAAAGTCAATAAAAGTCACCAATACAATAAATCTCTGAAGGGCTGTATGGAGTTGTCTTTTAAACAAATGACTGGCTCACTTCCATCAAGAGGCTTACAGGTAGAGAGACACAAACCTATATCCATAATGCCATAGGTCACAATATTCCAGGCTTATTTTCCCAATCTTTTAGGTTTTAAATGACAAGACAGTGAGCAGATCTCTGATGATATAACCTCCAAGGACATTCATATATGTATTTTCTTTCAACGTTCACAAAGATCTTGTATGGCAGGAAGTAGAGGAATTGTCATTAATATCCGCATTTGACATATGAAACATAGGTTCATTGTGGTAAGTAGCTTTCAACACTGTTGGTTAGTGGAAGAGTGAGGTCTTTGGTGCCCAATCCCATGTCCATCCAATGATCTCCACTCTTCTTATTCTGCATCTACATTAATGTGGGTAAATAGGATTAATTCAGCCTACTAATTTATTAATTTGGTAACAAAATACTTCTTTAAAGCAACTATTTAGACTAAGTGGCTATTCGAGAGAAATAGTGAGTCAAAATGAGTGTTTGGTAGTCCTGAGTCAAAAAAAAACCTCTTTGGGTGGGAAGTTAGATAATGTTCATCATCTGTTACTTCTTGAAATCCCATTGATAACTAACAGATTTTTACAAGCTCAGGATTGCATAGGTGCCAAGTGCTTCCTGGCTGTTCCAAGACAGTATTAAAGCCAACACAATGAGCTTAACACTGGTGAGGTACAGGTATTCTTGGGGTTTAATGGAAGTCACCAAGGAGTAGTCTGTCAGCTTGCCTAAGAAATTTACAAGAGTCTATTACCCTGGCACTGTCAAAATGTCCCTTATTTATGCTCCTCTATGGGGGAGTGGGAAGAGCAGCCAGGACAGCCTGCTGCAGCAGCCATCCAGCTGCTCATGCAGTTAATATAGCTGTAGAAAGAATATGATTTATACAAGAACACTTTCCCTTGACACTTGCATATGAGTCCGAGACCTACTCATTCTAGGAGACCCACGTCATGCACACGCACTATTTTGTGCTCTGGAGACAGCAAGATAACGCAGAGGGTTGCAGATTTAGATTGGCACAGAAGACAGAGAAACACAATAGATATATGTATTGACGGTATCTATAGACCAACCTATGCCATTTATGATGCATATGGGACTAGTCCACTGGTTGCAAAAGGCAACAACAGATTTTCATGCATAGAATAGATCCAGGCAGGCAGAGATTCTGTAAAAGTTGGAGTTGCACATCAAAGGGAGGCTCCCTGCTGCTTGCTGGTGAGGGCAGCTGATTAAGGAACCAAATTGGAAGACACGCATACATTGCTTCCAGGATCAACACAGATGATGCTGAAGGTGAAGGGAATCATTGAACCAATTCTTCTTCAAGATAAAGTAGTGAGGTTAGACTCTACGTGGAGCCTTCTTCCCCTTTCAGGTGAGATAGCAGGAATGAGGGGTCTATTATAGCTTTCCATTTCTGGGTATTGCTGCCGAACGCAAGTATGGGTGTCCTGCAGCTTCACATACCTGGTACGGGCCCTGGTTGCAGCCACAGTAGCTGCTTTCCATGGTGTAGCTCCTGGACACCCCCATCTCTCTCCACACCACCACCCGGGCCGTGGAGGCTCGAGATTTCTCCACAAGGAAGCTGCAGCTGCTCATTGTGAATGCTGGTGCTAGCTTATCAAGAATTTTGGGAAGAGTCTACCAAAAAAAAAAAAAAAAAAAAAAAATCAAACAGTGATCAGTTGCCAGTTATTGGAAAATATTCATCATAAAAAATGGCTTCTCAGTATTTACTAAGCATCTCTATGTATCAAATAATTAATATATGTTACCATGAATCATTTATTGACTGTACAAAATGGATACCACATTTTTAAATCATTTTTCAGATAAGGAAACTGAGGCTTAGAAAAGTTACAAATAAATAGTATAAGTCCCACAACTATAAAGCATCCAGAATGGGATCCAAATGCCAACCTGGCCAACTTCGAAGACCATAGTCTCTCAGCACCATTTTTCTGCATTGCTGTGGACCTGTGCTGTGTTCATACGTTGCACCTCATATGTGGATGAGCTGAGCCTATGAAAAGCCACAGATTTCACAGGGGACTGAAATTTAAAGAGTGACTCCATCCATTCTTTCCAGCTGCACTGTTTCTTAGCAGGGTCAGACTAGGGACTCTTCACTTATCTCAGGAGGTCATAGGGGCCAGTGATAATTCTTAAGCAGGGGCACATATAAAGTTCCCTTGTTTCCTACAAGTATGTAATGGCCAAAACGAATATATTAGTCTCAACCTCTAAGCCACACATCTGAGACTAAATGAATCACAATACTCCTAAATCCATCCTCTCTGGGTTCAAATGCCCCACCTTTTCCTGGGGTAAAAATATTTTATTTATAATTTAATTAAATTATAATTATATAATTAAATATATAATTAAAATATATATAATTATATATAATATATATGATATAATTGAAATTATTTTTATTATTTAATTAAATTAAATTATAATATAATTTAATTTCCATTTAGAAGGCATCTGTAGATTCTTGTCACTCTGACTGACAGAGAGGGGAGCTTCCAGCCACTGGACCTTCTCCCCAGAGGACGATGACTCAGGGTTGGTAGTCCTTGGGTGAGCAGAAGAACTACACTTAGTCCCAGAACTTATGACATTAACAGGAAGGGTTTTCTCACTTCGGTGTTGAAAGAATATCTACAAACCAACACTTAATATAAAGTTATGTACATTGAACAGTGAAGCTTTAGGCTTTTAGACAATTATGGGGAGAAGGTAGAGAAGCATAACAGATTGGTGAGAATATGAATGAAAAAAATTATTTGTAAAGAAATGTTGGGTTTTTTTTGTTAATTTCTAGAACATTGAACAAATCTATTAATCTCCCCGGTACTTAGTTTCCTCATGTTTAATATAACTTAATTACATTATATAATTATTATATTATGAATTATATATTATATATAAGTATATATTAACATAATTATTAATACAATTTACTATGATTTCTAAGTTCCCACATAGCCTCTGGACATAAAGATCATTTGGCAAAGGGAAATGAAATGCTAATATTTTTCTCACTTGAGTTTCTGCAATTGCCTCAACGAAATCCTAATTGATTTCATCATATCCACTCTTCTCCCTTCCTCCCTGTAATTCCTGACCCCATTTGTTTTCCTTCCAAATATTCATCACAATTGCAATTAAATTATTGGGTATATATTAGTTGTTTATTTTCGACCTTCTTGGCAGCCTAGAAGTTCCATGAAGGCAGATCTGTGCCTTATTCACAGGAAAATCTCTGCACATTGACCAGTGTGTTGCCCATAGAGGGTACTCTGTAATTATCTGCTGAAATAAATGGAATTTGCTAGTCCAAACCCTTAAGTAACTGCTTAAATAGACATAAATACACTATATGTACATACTATAACTAAAGTGATTGAAAATATCCATGTTTCATTCTGTTGCAGAAAGTTTACTCTTGCACCATTTAAATGATCTCCCTTTTATTACTTAAGTGAATTATTCTTTCTTTTGTAATTTGTGTCTCTTTTAATATATAAAAAGGACATTTTAGAGCAGTTTTAGGTTCAACAGTAAAATTGAGTGGAAGGTACAGAGGTGTTCATATATAGGAGCACAGGGTATGTGGAATGGCCTCTCCCATTATTAACACTCTCCACCAGAGCGATACATTGATTGTAACTGATGAACTTACACTGACACATCATCATTACCTAAAGTCCATAATACTTTAGGTCTCATTTTGGTGTTGTATGTCCTATGGGTTTGGACAAATGTATAAGTGACATGTATCCAACATTATAGTATCATACAGAATGATTTCACTGCCCTAAAAATCCTCTGTGCTCCACCTATTCATCCCCCTTATTATTCTTCCCCCAAACTCCTGGCAACCACTGATCTGTTTACAGCCTCCATAGTTTTGCTTTTTCTAGAATGTAATATAATTGTAATTATATAGTATGTAGCTTTTCCAGATTGGCTTCTTTTAGTTAGTAATATCAAATTAAGGTTCCTCTATGTCTTTTCATAGCTTGATAGTTCTTTCTTTTTAGTGCTGAATTATATTTTACCATCTAGATGTACTACAGTTTATTTATTCATTCACCTACTGAAGGATGTCTTGATTGTCTCTCAGGTTTGTCAATTATAAATAAAGCTGCTATAAACATCTATGTGCAGGGTTGGTGTGTGTGTGTGTGTGTGTGTGTGTGTGTGTAGAAATAAGTTTTCAGTTCTTTTAGGTAAATATCAAAGAGTGAAATTACTGGATCATATGGTAAGAACATGTTTAGTTTTGTGAGAAATCACCAAACTGTCTTCCGAAGTGCCTATACCATTTTGCATTCCCATCCACAATAAAAGAGAGCTACAGTTGCTCCACATCCTTGCCAGCATTCGATGCTGTTGGTGTTCTTGATTTTGGCCATTCTAACAGGTATGCAGTGAGAGCACATTGTTGTTTTAATCAATTTCTTTAATTACTTATGATGTGGAGCATCTTTTCATACACTTATTTGCCATGTGTACATCATGCTGGGTGAGGTGTCTTTTAAGTTCATTGGGCCATTTTTTTAACCAAATTGTATGTTTTCTTATTATTGAGTTTTGTGTTTTTTATACAAACTCTGAGTTCTTATATAAACTCCATTGTTCCAGATACCAGTCCTTTAATAGGTGTCATTTGCAAATAGTTTCTTTCAGTCTGTGAGTCGTCTTTTCATTCTCTTGACAGCGTCCTTTTGTAAAGCAGAAAATTTTTAATTTTAATGAAGTTCAGTTTATCAATTCTTTCTTTTACAGATTATGCTTTAGGTGTTATATCTAAAAAGGCATTGCCAAGCCCAGGGTCATCTAGATTTTCTCCCATATTATCTTCTAGTTTCATCGTTTTGGATTTTATACTAAGCCTGTGACCCATTTGGAGTTAATCTTTGTGAAGGGTGTAAGGTCTGTGTCTAGATTCTATTTTTTTATTTTTATTTTTTTGCATGTGGATATCCTGCACTGTTTGTTGAAAAGACTCTTTGCTCTATTATATTGCCTTTGCTCCTTTGTCAAAGATCAGTTGACAATATTTATGTGGGTCTATTTCTGGCTCTCTATTCTGCTCCATTGATCTATCTCTATTCTTTCACCAATGCCACACTGTCTTGTATATTACAGCTTTATAGTAAGTCATGAAGTTGGGTAGTGTTAGTCCTCTAACTTTGCTCTTCTTCTTTATTTTGTGTTAGCTGTGCAGAGAATTTTGTCTCTCTATATAAACTTTAAAAACAGTCTACTGATGCCTACAAAACAACTTGCTGGTATTTTGATTGGGATTTCATTAGATCTATACCTCATTTGGGAATAACTGACATCTTGATAATATTGAGTCTTCCTATCCATGAACATGAATATTTCTCCATTTATTTAGTTTTTTAAATTTTGTTCATCAGAGTTTTGTAGTTCTCCTTATGTAGATCTTATTCATATTTTATTAGATTTATACCTAAGTATTTCATTTTAGGGGTGCTAACATAAATAGTACTGTGTTTTTAATTTTAATGTCCTCTTGTTCATTGCTAGTATACAGGGAAGCAATTCAATTTTGTATATTATCCTTGCGTGATGTGACCTTTCCATCATCACTTACTGGTCTCAGGAATTGTTGGGGTTATTTTTGTCAATTCTTTCAGATTTTCTACATAGGTGATCACAACATCGTGAACAAAAACAGTTTCATTTCGCCTTCCAATCAGTATACCTTTATTTCCTTTCATTATCTTATGGCATTGCTATAATTTCCAGTACAATTGTTTTAATATCCATGGGATCTGTAGTTATGTCCAATGTTTTATTTCTGATATTAGTAATTTGTGTCCTCTCTCTTTTTTCCTCTCTCATTTTTCCTTAGAATGTCTAGAGGTTTATTTATTTTAAAATTTTTTTCAAAGAACCAGTTTTTGGATTCGTTGTTTTTCTCTTTTGATTTCCTATTTTATACCTCATTGATTTCTGCTATAGTTTTGACAAATAAAAATTGTATATATTTTATTAATCCACTCACATATTGATGGGCACATGGGTTGTTTCCACATCTTTGCAATTGTCAATTGTGCTGCTATAAACATTCGAGTACAGATTTCTTTTTTACAGAATGTCTTTTATTCCTTTGGGTAGCCACAAAAAACAATGGTGATCTAGCACCTCTTGTATTATCCTGGATAGAGCTGGAACCCATTCTAAGTGAAGTATCACAAGAATGCAAAAACAAGCACCATGCATACTCACCATCAAATTGGTATTAACTGATCAACACTTAAGTGCTCATTTAGTAGTAACATTCATTGAGTGTTGGGAAGATGGGAGGGGGGAGGAGAGGATGGGTATATACACACCTAATGGGTGCAGTGTGCACCATCTAGGGGATGGATATACTTGAAGCTCTGAGTTGGGTAGGGCAAATTTGCAATATATGTAACCTAAACATTTGTACCCCCATAATATGCTGAAATAAAACAAAGTAAAATAAATTGTATCTATTTAAGATGTATAAAATGATGTTTTGATCTGCTCTATTTTTTTCTTTCTTCTTCTTATTTCGGACTTAATTTGCTCTTATTTTCCTAAGGTGTAAGCTTAGATGATTGATTTTATTAGATCTTTCCCCATTCTAAGATATGCATGTGATGCTATAAATTTCCCTCTAAGCATTGCTTTTGCTGCATTCTACACATTTTGATAAGTTGTGTTTCATTTTCATTTAATTCAAAATATGTTATATTTTCTCTTGAGAATTTTTCTCTCACTCATGTGTTATTTAGAAGTATGTTGTTTAACCTTCACCTATTATGGAATATTCCAGTTATCTTTCTGTCATTGATTTCTAGTTTAATTTGATTATGTCTGAGAGCAGATACTGTGTGATTTCTATTCTTTTAAGTTTAAGGTATGTTTTATGGTCCACAATGTGGCCTATATTGGTAAATGTTCCATGCAAGCTTGAAAAAATATGTATTCTGCCATTAATGGATGAAGTATTCTATAGATGTCAATTATATCCAGTTGATTGATGGTGTTGTTGAATTCAACTGTGTCCTTACTGATTTTCTTCCTGATGGATATGTCTATTTCTGATAGACAGGTATTGAAAGATCCAACTATAATAGTGAATTCATCTGTTTCTCCTTGCAGTTCTATCACTTTGCCTCCTGTAGTTTGATGCTCTATTGTTAGGTGTATACAGGTGAAGGATTTTGATATGTCTTCTTGGAGAATTGATCACTTTATCATTATGTAATGCCCTGCTTTATTCCTGATAACTTTCCTTACTTTTAAGTCTGCTCTGTCTAAAATTAATACAGCTACACCTGCTTTCTTTTGATTAGTGTTAGCATGGTATAACTTTCTTTTTTCATTTACTTTTAATCTATATGAGTTTTTGTATTTAAAGTGGGTTTCTTATAGACAACATATAGTTGTACCATATTGTTTGATCTACTCTGACAATCTTTGTCTTTTAATTGGGGCATTTAGATCACTGACATTCAAAGTAGTTATTGATATAGTTGGATTAATATCTACTATATTTGTTACTATTCTCTATTTGTTGCCTTTATTCATTTCTATTTTTGTCTTCTATTTTTCTGCCTTTTGTGGTTTAAATAGAACATTTTATATGATTTCATTTTTTTATCCTTTCTTAGCATATCACTTTATTTTTACCTTTTTTTAATGGTTGCCTTAGAGTTTGCAATATACATTTGCAGCTAATCTAAGTCCCCTTTAAAATAACAGTGTACCATTTTACAGGTAGTATGGATACCTTATAATAACAAAATAATCCTCATTTCTCTCTCTTACCTCTTGCATTTTTACTGTCATTCACTTCACTTACATATAAGCATCTATACATGTTTGTGTATGTGTGTATACACATATAAACAATCAAATATATTGTTGCTGTTATTATTTCAAACTGTTATCTGTTAGATAAATTAAGAATAATAAAAATAAAAGTTTTTATTTTACATTCACTTATTCCTTCTTCAGTGCTCTCCCATTCTTTATGTAGATCCATATTCCTGAATGATATTATTTTTCTTCTCTCAAAAGAGCCTCTTTTAATATTTCTTACAATGCAGGTCTCCTTGTATCAGATTTCTTCAATTTTTGTTTATCTAAGAAAGTCTTTATTTTACTTCACCTTTGAAGTATAATATCATAGGGTGTAGAATTCTAGGTTGGTTGGGCTTTTTTCCCAACGCTTTAAATATTTCACTCCACTCTCTCTTCTTGTTTGCACGGTTTCTGAAGAGAAGTCAGATGAAATTCTTAATTTTTTTCTTCCATAGGTAAGAATTTTATTCCCTCTGGCTTCCATCAGTATTTTTCTTTACCTTTGATTTTCTGTATTTTCAAAATAATATTCCTAGGTGTAGGGTTTTTTTTGGCATTTATCCTGCTTAGTGTTCTCTGAACTTCCTAGATCTGTGGTTTGGTGTCTGATATTAAATGAAACTGTATTTGTTCGATAATAAAGCCCCTATACCAACGACCACACATTCTATCAATTGCATGTACCTTGGAGAGCTTCACTAGCTATGATCACTTCACTGGATCCCAGTGGACGTGCGATTTATAAGGTGAAATGAGAGTATCCTTCCCTTCATCTCCATAGTGGCAGTTTATACATTTGTTAAATAGTAGGTTCCAAAACTGTCGCATTTATAGTAGATTTTCATTCTATCATCTCATTTCCCTTTTGGTTTCACATAAATAAGTCTTTGTCAGAGAAAGGAAGGCAATGACACAGATTTTGAACTAGAGGTTCTTTCTTTTTTTTTTTTTTTATTGTGTTAATGAATGGAAAACAGATGAGCTCCACTTGTGCACTGATCCAGTGGAGCCTTGCTTCAAAGCTCCCTGGGAGATAACTTGGGTGGGGAAAGAAGACTTGGGACATTCAACTCTTTCCCTGCCACTTATTCTGTGACCTTAAGTTTTTCTTCATTTTCCATAACTTCAAAATTATAATAGGTATTGTTTCACTAACTACTTACTATGTATTACTACATGTTTTAACTCAATTATCACAAGTCTTTGAGGTAAATTATATTATTATCTCATTTCAGAGATAAAACAGAGGCCAGAAAAGTTAACTAAGTACCTTTTCAGTGGTCACTGAGCTAATGAAAACAATCAGAATTTCAACCCAGATATACTAATTCAGATCACAAAAGCTTAACCACTGTAAAAAAAAAAAAAAAACAAGAATATTGCTTCTTATATCCAGTATTACTATCCCACAGAAGTATAAAGACGTTTAAATAAGATGTAATATGTTCAATGTGTAATAGTTATTCAATATCATAATATTATTTATTATAAACATGTCCCAGGAAAAACCTCCATTCTTTTCTGGTTCTTTCTTATTTTCTAAATGTAGACTTCAGAGTGTATATTAAAGACTCTTAAAGAGCAGAGAGATGTCATGCAACTCAGAACACTGCCTGAACACTAAATACCATGCATGCATCATAGCACAAAGTTTAAAGGCAGGCAGGATAGAGCCAGACAGACTAGAGCTAAGAGTTGAGTTCCCCCCTGGACTTGCTGTGTGACTTTAGATAAGCTATTTAGCCTTCTTGAGTCTTCAGCTTTTCATCTATAAAATAGGAAAATTATCATTTCCATGTTAGGGTTGTTACAAGGAATAAATGAGATTACATACATGTGTGTCACAGCATAGGAACTGGCATTTGGCATGGTCTCAATACAGACTTTGAAGGGATTTCGAGACTAGTCCAGAAGTGACCCTGAGAATGAGTCGTCTACTTCCTCATAGATATGGAATTCCATTTGTCCAGTAGCAGTGGAGTCAGGTGCAACCATAATCAGTGGGGGAAGAGTTGATTCTGATTCAGTAATTCTGATTTCAAGGCTCATTTTAGAGGCCTAAGCTACATTTTAATTCATTTAATTTCTGCTGACTCTTCCCAGACCTGTCTGTTTTCCAAAATTCAAAGAACATGGAGCTCTCAAAGATGCTGACTGTGAACTCACTACATAGCCACTAGCTCAGAGATCATTTCCAGGGAAGAGCCACCTCTATTGGGGTTGACTCTGCAGAATCAAATGTCTTCTCTTTTCTCTGGATTAAGTATGTGGCAAAGGTGTGGTTGGGCATGGGGTTAAAAGTATAAATTCTGGATTCATGCTATGAAGTCTAATTTTGAGCAGGGCTTTAGTCTGCCTAGCCCTCAGTGTTGTCATAAAAGTGTGTGGGGGGATAATAGTGTCTACCTTGAATGAGGTAGAAAAGCACTTAGTACCCTTTATAATGATCATTATTATTACACTGTTCAGAGTGGAGTTTACTGATGAATAAAGGTTTGAAGAGAATGAAGTCTTTCTGCTCAAATAGGCAATCTTCCAAAGTTAAAAATTATATTTTAAAGCCTCTTTGCATTGTATATTTACCCTTTTTTTTTAACTCAGACAACTCACTGTTTTCCAGGCTCCCAACAAAGATTTATTCATGCTTTCACTGTCTCTTTAATTCTAAATGGTAGAATAGTTTTATTCATCATTCTGTTTCTTTTCAATATAGAAAATATTTTAAAATATAAGATATCTGAAGTCAGATTCTAAAACTGTGAATTCTCAGAAGATGGCGGATGAGAAACAGCGCCAGACAGAGTGTCTCTGAAGAAAAGACAGATTCTAGCAGAAATTAGAAGAAAGAAGCAAGAAGACGAGCCTACATCGGATGAGGGTTGGCAGGAGGAGTACCTGAGATCATGGGAGACTCCACGGGAGGAGGTCGGGAAGGAGAGTTGGAGGCTGGGACCCCTGGAGCAGCCCGGAGACCAGCGGGAAGGGTAGGTGGATCTGCCATTTCCCCTCCCCTGCATCCCGGACTGCTGGTGGGCTCCCCAGCAAGCAGAGGGACCTGCGGACACCAGCCCAGCGACAACCGCCACCAGTGAGCAGTAAGCCAGTAGCGGACGCAGCACCAGGCTCCCAACTCCCTCGGGGCACCTCCGTGTGCACAGACCCGAGCCGCACGGCAGACGCCATATTGCCTCCTCCTCCCCTCCCCGGACCCTACCCGCGGCTGCCCAGAGAGACAGAGAGACAATATAGCCACCAGCCGGAGGCACCTACAGGGAACGGGACCTTCCCTTTTGGGGCCCTACAGCTGACTAAGGGGAAGTCAGACTGTGAGCTCTCTGCCCGCCAGCCCTCCCAGGTGCTGCTGGCACGGTGA
>VSMD01018016.1:0-38733 GCA_008750895.1 Mirza zaza
CTCCAGGAGCTGGCTGGCCGGCTAAGAAAGGGGACAGAAAGGCACACGGATGCCATGCGGGAGACCCCCGATCCCGAAAGGGCAGCGCTGTCCCTGATGGTCCCGCAGTCCTGGTCTCCATGGAGCCTGGCTGCCACTGGCCTTCTGTTTAGGAATTCGGACTAGGATCAGTGTGCAGTACGGAACTACAAATTCTCCTCCACCTACGGTGGGCCCATGTCCCAAGAGACCCACCGTTAAGTTGGAAATATGTAAGTCAGAAATGCACTGTTTACTTATGATATTTTCAACTTTCAGGACTCGGCCCCATTGGAAGTTGAGGCGCATACTGAGTGTGTGTCGCTTTTGCACTATTGTAGTCGAAAAATTTTAAGTGGAACCGCAGGGGACTTCCTGTAGTCTCTGAGTCTCTCTGGTTGAGCTAGCAGCCTCTGTCTTCCCTGCAGACGAAGAACTCTAAGGTGAACAATTCTCTTATCAGCTCTGCAGGGAAGCACCTATGTGAGGCGGGGTCAGCCTCTTCCGTCTGTCAAGCAGGACTGCTGCGAGAACAGTGTCCTTAAATAAGACAACTGGGACGGGCAGGCAGGGCACTCTGGAGACGGGGCCCAGCTGCTAGTCGGGGCAAGGCAGGGCTGATGTACCACGAGAATTCAGTGGCTTGTGGAGGACTGAAGTTTCTTCTTTCTTAGCTCACAGTTCTAAGGGGACTGGCCCGGTTGGCCGGGCAGAGCCGAGTCTCGTGGTCACTCAGACACTGGGGTCCTCCAAGCCGTTGCCCGGCCACCCCAGGAGCCTGCCCGTGATCTCAGTGTTAGAGCAGGGAGCTTCCATGCCTGGCTCTGCCACGGGCGGAAGAGAGCAGAGAGGGGCACCAGATACCCCTCGCCCCCTCCACGGTGAGCACGAAGCACATGGCCCCAGCTTGCCACAAGGGAGGCTGGGAGATGTAGTCTTGACCTGGGGTCAGCACATATTTTCTGTAAAAGGCCCAGATTAAAAATAGTTCCAGCTTTGCGGTCCACACGCTGTCCCTTGCAAGTACCCAACTCTGCCCTTGTCGCTTGAATGTGGCCATAGAAAAAATATGCAAATGAAGGCGCCTGGCTGTGCTCCAATAAGGCTTCATTCATGGACACCTAAATTTAAATTTCATACAATTCTCATGTGTCATCAATATCAACTCTTTTTATTTTTTTCAACCTTGAAGAAATGTAAAAGCCATTTTTAGCTCGTGGCCATTCGAAAATAGTGGTCCAGATTTGGCCTGTGGGTCATGGTTCGTGGACCCCTGACTCCTGGTCTGGATGGTGACTTTGAGCCTGGCCACGTTTTGTTAGTGGAGATTGGATTCTGGTGGAGAGTGAGCAATCGCTGCCACATCTAACACTGCAGGGTTTGCTAAGAGAGGGGCGTCTTGGCAGAAGCAGGGTGGCTCCCGCCCCCTCCTCCGTATAAAGAGAAGAGCAGAGTTCACGGGGTGGGAACAGCCTTGCCCCCTTCCCAAACTTGTCAGGAGTGCAGAAGAAGCCGTGTGGGGGTGGTGGTGGGATCCCTGGACGTCACAAGGCTGTGGAGAAAGTGTCAGCTCAGCACCCAAAGGTCTCCTCTAGTGCCACATCAGGAGCCGGCGGCTGGCCTGCCCCAGAGCTGGAGGCCAGCTGTTGTGAGGGACCCAGCGGCTGGGGTCAGCAGACAGGTGGTGGCACTGCAGGACAGTCCCCAGTCCCCCGGCCCTGCTGCTGGAGCTCACAGAAGCTACGCAGGAGGTGGCTTTGAACTGGACAATGACAATTTTTAACAATTAGAAAGTGACAGCTACAAATATAAAATGCGACCGGGAAGATTGTCAGAAGGGATGAAGACACCATTATTTGGCAAGTTTGTTTTCTTCCACCCTCCCTCCTCCCCCTCAACTCCCAGCTTGCGGGGGCAGCGGCTTGCAGAGCAAAGCTGATATCAGTTATTGAGAAAAATAGAATCATTCCGTGTTTGTACATCCCTGGGCTTATACTGTCAATCAAAACAGCTACGTGTATTTTTAGCATCCACTGCCAGTTATTCTTCCTGTGTCTCAGAATAATCAGAACCCAAGACAGAAAACTTCACTTAAAAGTGTTAGGCTTGGGGTCACAGCAGCCTGGGTTTGAGTCCTGGTTCTGATGGTCCTGTGTGACCTCCACCAGCGCTTTGACCCCTGCTGCCCTCGGTTCCCTTCTCTGTCCAGTGGCAGGGGGATCAAAGCCTGGGGGGAGAAGCCCGTTTCAGAGCGTTGTTCAAATGCAGAGGATGACTCCTCCTGTCTCTCTGGCCTTCTCTCCTCATTTGTGAAATGGATGGGTTGGACTCCACGTCTGTTCCCGTCGCGGCATTCAGTAACTGCGTGGCTGACGGCTGCGTGTGACTTCCAAGAAGGAGAAAGCGGCCTTCAGAGCTGCTTCCTCCAGGAGGGAGGTTTTGGGGAAGAAGGAAGCAGTGGCTTGATTAGAAACCTCCTGCTCTCTGACCCTCCCCATCCTTCCGGGCACGGCTCAAGCCCACTTCTTCCAAGATGCCCTCTGGGGCTCCTTCAGGCACAGACTAACTCTTTCCTTTCTCCGGACCCGTGTGTTTGAACTTGACCTCCACCCCAGCCTTTCTCCTCTGCTTGCTGGTCAGCCTGAGGAGTTGGCTAGAGGTAAACTCCCACTCTGGTAACCCTGACTCTAACCCTAACCCCGACCCTAACCCTACCTACCCTGAGCTCTGTGAGTAGGTCTAACACACACACTCACACACACATACCTACACACCCCATAGCTCTGCTGGTGACACTGGCCCCACTTACTGGCTTTAAGCCTCCTTAAGCCCCAGGTCCCCACATCCACCTTAAGGTGTCCTTGCTTAGACACTATATTCTGACACAGTCCCCGTCAGACTTGGGTCCTGGACACAACAGGGCCAGCTGTTCAGCCCCTCCTGCCCCTCCCTAAGTGTGGGCTGGAGACGCCCTGTGCTGGGGCCACCTGGGCAGGACCCAGCTATCTCACACCCCTATCCATGGGCCTGGAACACCCAGACCTCCCAGCCAGGAACCCCTGCCCATAGCCATGGCCTCTTGGGCCCTGGGGTGACGTGGAGAGGACAGCACCCAGCTGGTCCACAGACTGCAGACATTCTACTGGCCTCCCAACCCCACTGGCTCCGTGGAAGCAGGAGTTGCTCTGTCTCAAGTGGGGCTCTGTCCCCTCCTCCCATCACCGTACCAGCGATGTACCAACATCCGTCCTGGGAGAGTGACCTTCTAAGGGGACATGAGAGGATGTGAACCAGCCAAGGAAATGTGTGCTGCTAAGGTAAAGATGCTCGTCCTTGTTGGCCTCATGGAACAGCTAAACTCCTGGTAAGTGCGAGTGCCTGTGTTAGGTGGCATCATTTGGTTCATGCATTCATTCACCCCTTTCCCCATTCCTTCGGCGTATGTGGCCGCCCCCGGGTGCTGGGAATGCAGGGTGAACGAGACAGACACTCCCTGGTGCAGTGGAGCTCACGGCCCAGCGGGAACCACACAATGGAGCAAACGACTGCCGGGAATTTGACCTGATGAACGCGCAGCCTGGGCTGTGGAGTTGAAGGTGGCCAGACAACGGTGGGTGGGGTGGGGTGGGTGGCACAGGGCAGAGCACCCAGAATGTTCCGGCAAGAGGGACCACAGGTGTGAAAGAAGACAGGTGGGGGATGCAAGGAGGATCTGGGGAGCTGAAGGAGGACCCCCTTGTCTGGACAGCAAAGTGTGGGGGGCAATGTGGTACTCCAGGGGGTAGGCAGGGGCTAGACCTAAGGGGCCCTGGACAGGCATGTCGAGGGTGTTTGGACTCCAGCCCGAGGGCAAGGGAAGCCCCCCCAACCCTGACATTTTCTGGCAGCCGTACAACAGGATGGATAAATTTTCGCTTTAGAAGGATTCCTGTGGCCTCTGTGCTGGGGTGCACCAATGGGAGGAGGGGGGCCAAGGTGAGACGTGCAGATGGCTGGAATGGGTGGACGGCAGTGCAGTGGGTGGAGAAGACGGTTCAAGGGCTCTGAGGAGGCAAAGCCAGCAGGACTTGACTATGTGGGAGAGGAAGCGGCAAGGCCATTCCCAGGTCTCTGTTTCGACTGGACGGATGGTGGCATCTGTAACTGAGCTTGGAAACACGGAGGACAAAATGGAGTTTGGGAGGGAGATGGTTTCTGGGAGACCCCCACGTGGATCTGGAGCTCGGGAGAGAGGTCTGGGGTAGCGATAAAGATGGGGGTCGTTGGCGTGGAGATAGAGACTGGCTCCCTTGGAGGGGTCGGGTCCCCCAGTGAGAGGGTGTTGGGGGCCCAAGATGGAACTTATCTCTAGGCTCCATGGCCTCCGTGTATGGATGAGACCAGTCCTCAAATTATATACCAATGAACCAATTGTGCACCAATTATATTACCCCTCTCGGTCAACCAGAGGAAAAAGAAAGATACGACTAAGAGAGCGTGCGGTAGACATGGGGGAGGATGAGGCCCACACTGACATCTCCTCCTACTGTGTTTCCCCAAAAATAAGACAGGGTCTTATATTTACTTTTCCTCAAGAAGACACCCTAGGGCTTATTTTCAGGGGATGTGTTATTTTTTTAAGTACAGTACAACAATCTACATTTATTCAAATGTAGTTAAGTCATCTTCTTCTGGAACATCATCGTAACTCTCCAAAACCCGAATTCCATCCTGAATTTCTTGCGACTCTATTTCCTTTAGACCCATTGGCCCCAGTCTCTCATTTCGAGCAATAAAGCTCTCATGGGGCAGAGGAGAAGGGATGCTCGTCTTCACCGCTCTGCGACGAAATGCATGGGTTGTGCAGATACTCTGCGTAGCCACGCCCGTCACTAGGTCCTATTTTCAGGGTAGGGCTTATATTGCGCAAATGCTTAGAAATCCTGCAAGGGCTTATTTTATGGGTAGGTCTTATTTTCAGGGAAACATGATACTTATCCCAACCACAGGGCCTTTGCTCTTGCTAAATGGATTCCTGGACTGCCCTTTTCCTGGATGCTGGCCTGGCTGGCTCCCACCCTTCAGGCCTTAACTTCAAATGTCGCCTTCCCAATCCCTGCTCCAGCAGTCCCAGCCGCAGCACCTGGTTTGATTTTCTTCATCCTCCCAGCACTCTCTGAAGTCCTTTGCTCCTTCCTTTGTGTGCCTTTTCTCTGTTTCTCCCAACCAGAATACCTGCTGCTAGAGTCATCCTCTTCTCCCCTCCACAGGCACCAGCAGAAAGACCTGCGCTGGGTCTCGTTTCCGCATCTCTCTTGGATATGTTTCTCCGTCTCCTCCACCGCTCTCTGAACTCAGTCCATCAGCCAGTCTCGCTTGGGTGACTCCTCTTTTCTCCCTCCACCTTTCCATCATATCATCCACTTTGAAGCCAGGAGCACCTGTCTGCAATGGAAATCTTACCGTGTGCTTCCCTGACCTGAAACTCTTCCATCGTCATCTGAAAACAACTCCAATGCTGTATTAGACTTTGCAGCAGCCGCCACGGTCTAGAACTACGGGTTCTCTCTCCTCCTCTGCCCTTCACTCTTTGTGCATCACTCTTAGTGTCTCCAGTGGGCCACGCCCATGCCTTTGCCTGGGCTCACGGCCCTGTCCTGAATGCACAAATGTCACAAGTCCAGGACAACAAACAGAGAGAATACTCACCATGACGGTTCTGCCTCCTGCTTCCCTCCCCTAAGGGAGGCCTGATGGGGCATCCTCCGTCCTCCTCGCTTTTCTCTCAAGCCTCAGATGCTTTCCCTCCTCCTAGCACTTCATGCCTGAGCCCCAGCCCTGTACCTCGAACTGCCTGCCTCCAGGGCCCCAGCTATCCCTGGCAGCCTTAATTAATTGTAAAATTGATTAAGCAGCCCCCTTTGTTAGGCTGGGCTGGTGTTTATTTGTATTTTCATACTATTATCCTTTTATACTTCTCTGGGCGCCTTCAGCTCTCTACTGACACCTTTTATTGGGGAAATGTTAATTTAAAAATCATCTATAATGCAGGTGTCACAAATCAAAGCTGTTCGGTAATGAGTTGCTCTTATGTCGTATAAAAACAATTAATTAAAACCCTTTCTGAGAGAGCCGCGCCGGCAGATTTATGCTTCCCAGTGTCTCCCCCTCGACCTTCCTTCCTAAGGACCCTCATGCACTCAGCTGGCTCCCACAGGGGGTGGTTTCCTCCCACCTCTGCCCAGGAAATGCAATCCCGGCCTGGCGCGGCGGGGCGGGCTCCAGGAGGGCATGTGGCCCGATCTCTCGTGATACAGAGCACAGAGAGGGACTTTGCTGAGGTCACGTAGAACAGCCTCTCTGCCCGGGCTCTGTCCTCATTACCACGGCTGGTGTTTCTCCTGCCGTCACTCCTGACGAGGCTGGATGGTCGCTAGACACGGGGACGCCTGCACTGCCGGGCCTGTGCACGCCGCTCGTCCCCACTGACAGACGCTGTCGCTTCACAAATACCTTCTTGTCTTCGCCAGTCCATCCTGCACACTTCGGAAACGTGATGGATCCGTGGTCTCTCAGTTCCGCTCTTGCCTGTGTTCCCAAACCATAGTGTAACCTCGGGAAAAGCACTTCTCCTTGGCTGGGCCTCAGTTTCTCTCTCTACAAAATGGGCACGTTGATTGAGATCAAGGGGTTGCTGCGAATTCAAATGCCTACAGGTACCATTAATGCATAATGGTGGGAACGGGCAAACCGGGGAGGAGCAGGCCCCATCTGAAGCCTCTGCCCACTCTAGAAGCCAGGAGCAAAACTCCCAAGCCTGGGCTCCTAGCTCTCGCTCTGCCCTGCCCAGGCTGCTTTCCCCACCAGTTCGTACCACCCGCCCTGAGTAGCTTTCTGCCTAGATGCCACGTTCCTCAAGGGCAGGGGGCCCCGGGGTTCCAATGCTGCCGGCACTCCTCGCTCTGGCCTGGACTGCCCAGGAGAAAAGGCAGGAGAGGGTGGGGGAGGGAGAAAGTCCGTTGCCTGCTTGGATCCCCCCAATTGCCTCCCCGACAGGCTGTCTGAGAGCAGTGCCACCTCGTCCCCACGAGGTGCCACCGCCCGGGAGAGGCTGGGCAGGGCCGAGTCCCAGCGACAGAGAGGGAGAGGCCAGCTTTTTAGTGGAGGCAGAAGGGCCAGAATTCAGGCGCCCTGGAGAGTGTGTGCGCTGGGAAGACTGGAATCTTCCACCACGCAGGGAGGGACTGATACCGTCTGGTTTCCCAGGTCAATCCTGAACCAAACTGTGACCTTGAAATTCGGCTTATCCAAACCGGTCAGGAACCGGTGTTCTCCACACCCTACCCAGCCCACCCACAGACAAGCTTTTTGCTCTTCACTGTGTTAAATAATGATAATGTTAATGAAAGTATGGACCGTATCAGTCAGAGACCAGCCAGGAACTCATAAACCGCTGCAGGTATTTAGAACGGAGGGGATTTAACACCAGGGCTGGCGACGCAGCAGTGCAGGGCCGGAAGGCCGCCCAGCGATCGTCACCCGCTGCAGCCCGTGGGGAGGTGGGGAGACGGTGCTGTCAGCAGACCTCAGGGCCAGGATGACCCGGCCAACCTGGAACCTCGGCGGGTCACAGAGGGACACAGGCGCTGCCACCAACGGCCCGAGGCAGAGAGAGGCGGGGAGACACAGCCCGGCTTCTCCCTGCTGCCCACCTCCCACCGTCCCATCTTGCTCCAGAGCCTCCCGCTGCCTCCACACAGCTGACACGCAGCCTGGAAACGCAGCCCCAAGACCCAGCGCAGAACAGGGGAAGGGCGAGGAGGGGTCTGGGGGCAGGTTATCCTCGGGCTGGCGCCCTCGCCAACACCCTGAAATCCTGAGCCGGATTTCCAGCTTCTCCTGCAAAGTGGGACATCAGGCCCGCTGTCCCTCGTGGTGACCTGCCTGGAGTGGCTTTCTGCCTGGATGCCTCGTTCCTCAAGGGCAGGGGGCAAGCGGTTTGCTCCTGACTTCTGGATGGGTCCACCTTGGTATGAAGTACGTTTCCTTTCTGTCTGACACTGCGTGATTTGGGGACCGTCCAACTCAAAATGAAAGCAGCCAGGCCATGTGGCGAGCCGCCCCCTCTCTGAAGCGGGGCGCCCCCTTCCCCGCCCTCCTGCCCCCCAGCTGAGGGGGACGGCCGCCTGGTGATCTCATCCTCCCTCCCAGAGGGGCTGTGAAGTGTCTAATCCAGGCTTTTATCTGGCACCCACAATTATAGTGTCAAGATTGAATAATCTGCCTTTATCTCCCGGGTGACAGCCATGTAGAAACTTCAAAAGAAACAGTTTTGCTGGCATCTAACGGCTTTTGTTAATTACTATATCCCAAAGAAAATGAAATAAAGGAGGAAGAAAAATGATATTTCTCTGTGACAACTTTGTAAAAATATCGGTGATGAAGCAGCGAGGTTTAAGGGCTTTAACTATTCATGCAGCTGGGACTGGGCCTCTCCCCACCCACCCGGTCCCGAGCTGGGGAGTGTCTGAGGACGTGCACACACACACACACACACACACATGCACGCATGCACACACAGATACACACACGCACACACGCACACACACACTCACACACAGATGCACGCATGCACACACAGATGCACACATGCACACACGCACACACACATGCATACACATGCACACACAGATGCACACATGCACACACACACACACAGATGCAGGCATGCACACACAGATGCACACATGCACACACGCACGCACACATGCATACATATGCACACACAGATGCACACATGCACACACATGCATAAGCACACATGCACACGCACGCACATGCACATATGCACACACACATGCACTCACGAGTGTTCCTTTCTTCACTGGATTGTTCAGGGCCCTCCCACCACCCCCACTTGGGGTCAGGCCCCACGCTGGGTGCTGGGGACACAGACGTGCAAGACATTCCTCTCGGCGTAGCAGTCAAGACACACGGGCAGACAGGAGCTCGTCTTTGTTTTCCCTCTTGTCACACTGCATTGGTGTTGTGTGTGACATGGGTGCCAGAACGGTGTGGTGGGGAGAGCAAGAGCACAGACTGCCTGGGTTAGAATCCTGGCACTATCACGTTGTAGCTGTGTGACCTCAGGCAAATCATTCAACCTCTCTGTGCTGCCATGTCTTCACCTGTAAAATGGGAATATTGAGGTGACACAGGTAAAGTGTTCCCCCAATACTAGCTGTCATTTAGAGGCATGCAGAGTGGCTGACTCTGCCCGACGGGCAGTGGCTTGGCATTAGGGACAGGCTTCGTGGAAGAGGCGATGTCTAAGTCTGGGGCCTCGGTGGTTGGAGGAAAAGCAGAACACATCCTAGGCACAGGAGATAGCAGGTGCAAAGGCTCAGCAGCATGGTGGAGCACACATGTCCCATGAAGGGCCAACATCTGGTGTGACTGGAGGATGGCGTGAGGCATTGGAAGGAGAATCGGGTGGAAGAAGGTTCTGGAAAGGTAGGCAAGACCTACCTTAGTGGTGGTAGACCTTGGGTTTTATCTTGAGGGCTGGGGTCTCCCTGCAGGAGCCTCGGGTGAGGACTACCCTCAGATGGAGAGCGGGGAGGGGGGCTGGCACAGGCTTGGGTGGCCCGGAGACGGGGAGACCAGCTGTGCCGAGAGGTCACGGGGCACCCCACACCCACTCACTGACACGCTCACCCACAGGCTCACAGTGACACACACGTGCATACACACTTTCCTCTCCTCTTGTCTCCCAAACTGCATTTGTAGATGGACTTTAAAAATCAAACACTCTACTTACCTGGCAGTGGGTTGGCAGAGACGGGACCAATGGCAGAAGCTGCCAAAATAAACTTGGGGCCTTGCGTGCTCCTCTGCCATATGGAGGAGTGCCTCAGGGGCAGGGGAGCTCGGGCTGCGATGGCCCCGGCCCCGTGGGGTAAGGAGACCTGGCGTCTGTCTGGGTCTGGCCTCAGTGTCTCCAGCTGTAAAATGGGAGAGTTGAACCCGCTCTCCAGGGGCCCATTACTGATACTGTTCTAGGGCCTCCGTGAGGGTAGACAACCACAGCAGGGCTCCAGGGAAGCGCCCAGGGAGCGTTGGACTTGTCTGGAAGCAGGAAGAAGTGTTTGGGTAACAGTGCACTGAGCGCCACACACACAGCCAGGACTGGCAGGGGGACAGGGACCGTGAGCACCCTAGGCACAGGAAGCAGCCTGGGCCTAGGGGGAAGCTCAGCACGTGCCCGGGACTTGTGTCCACTGTCTGGAGCCCAGAGGAGCGCAGGCCCTGGCAGGGCGGGGGTGCGGTGCGGTGTGGCGAGGCAGGTGTGGGTGTTTGGAGACTTTTCTGTTGGTTTTCTTTGGTTTTGAGGGACAGTGACACATCCAAAGTGGCTCCAGCAGCGGCGGGGAGGTATTGGAAGGCTCCACGAAGTGTCCCAGGGGCACCAGGCAGGCAGGTGCCTTTGGCCTTCAGGAGCCGCTGGACCCAGGAGCGGGCCAGTCTAGGTGACCTGTCACCTCTGGTTTTCCTGTCATGTCTCTTTTTGCTCTTTCCCCTTGAGGTTTCCTAGCTTGTGATGGAGAATGGCCACCTCTTCTCGGGGTGCCACCACCTGGGCCAAGTGACCAGAGCTCTCTGGAGAGTGGATCTGACAGGTCCCACTTGGGTCTGACAACGGGGTGGGGTCCCACGGTGGGCGAAACGTGGGCGAGTCCTTGCAGGACTTGGGGGCTTGGCTGCAGAAGACAGCGTCGGCCTTCGTGGGCCTTTGGGAGCCACGGCAAGTGCGGCCGCTGCGTTTGGGAAGGCTGCCCTGCTCTAGCGTCAGTGGTGCCCAGGGAGATCCTGCTGTGAGGTTCTCCCTGTCCTGTGAGGAGCAGGGAGGTGTCTCCTGGAACTCGGGGATCTTGGCCCACACAGGCAGCCAAGTAGACAAAGCCGGTGACCTTCTTCCCTGGAGGGTGGGAGCCTGGGACAGGAAGTTTGAAGCTTGGACTAAGAGGTGACCCGGTTGGCACAGGAAGAAGGCCAGGGCAGGCCCTTGGAAACCTGCCACCTTTGTCCACCTGCCTGTCCCAGGAACCGGGAATTTGCCCCACTGCAGAAAGCATGTGACTTCAAAGGGAGCCAGAGACGAGAAGTGCCTGGACAATGAGAGAAGTGACTTGACTCTGTGGTTTTGCAAACATCCCTAAGCAGCAGTTGTCTTCAGTCAAATGAGCTCTTAGGTGGAGCCTTCTTGTATAAAGCAGAAAGACTCGGGGCTGCCGCGGGTGGGAGGCTAGGAAGGGCGCCCCCTGCAGTTGTGCAAGGCAAAATCTGCACAGCCGCAATCCGCACAGCCACACAGGCTGGCCGTGTCCCTCTGCTGCCCTGCCCTTGACCCCAAGCCACTTCCTAGGAGCTCACTGAAAACTCCTCACCTGGATGAAGCCAAGAGAGGGACACCAGCTTGCCTAAGAGCATCCTCAGATATTGGTGGCCTGGGGGGAATTCCACCCCAGGCAGAGCTTTATCTAGGTGACTGCCTTTGGAGGTTTGGACAAAGACACTGGGCTTTCGATTGCTTTGCACTGTTGCCTGGAAGAGGTTCTGGACCGTGAGGGTGGGGTGTGGGTCACTGCATCACAGGGAGGGGCTTCCCCTGTCCCCTGTGGACCCCTGGGCATCTCCAGTGCTGACAGCCTTCTCTCCAGTGTGCTGGCCCTGGGGTTCCAGAGCCCCCAAGGCCCCGAGTCTCCCCTGTGGTGCCGCCAGCATCTTCCTCCTGCCCTAGTTAAACCCTCTTGTCCCCAGGGCCCCTGTGCAGGGTGGTGGAAGGGAGTGGGGGCTGTTCATTCCCCCCCAATTAACCCCGCCTGCCCGAGGGGAGCACTGGCCCCGGATCCAATCTCAGCCTCCCTCCCACTAGTCATTAGTCTCCCTGCTGCAGGTAGAGTGACAGCGGCCCCAAGCTCCTGAAAAGGCCTTTGTTTTATCGCCTTCAGTTCAGATGCTTCAGAGCACTAGCAGGCCATATTTTAATCTCAGGTCTTTGCAAACAAAATCGTTAAAAGCAGATGGCTGTGAAGTCTGCCATGAATATTAATAGATATTGAAAAAAAGGCCCCTTAATCTTTCCATAAATCTTTCCGAGGAGGTGGGGGAAGACTCGGAGGAGACTGAGGGCTGCAGTGTGGAGTTGCAGGTACCTGGGCCCTTCCTATCGGGGCTTGATCCTAATGACTGAGTCATTAGCACAAGGGTAGGTGGCTTAGGGTCTCTGTCTTCTCCCTTCCCCCACCCCCTCCCCTGCAGAGCTGGGGTCCAAAGAGGGGCCTTCACTCAGCATTCCCATTCATGCCGAGGCCAGCCCTGTCCCTCTGCCACTCCACGTAATGATGTGAGTTTGCAGGGACCCACTGTGTGACAGTTTCTACACAGCAACCTTCTGAGGTGGGATTAGCATCCCCATTTCACAGATTAGGAAGTTGGCTGGGGATATAGAAACAGCTGCCTCAAAATAAATCATCGGCTAGTAAGTAGAACAGGAGAGATTTGGACTGAAATCTGTTTGGCCCCTAAAGCCTGTGGGTTGGGAATCTCGGGGGACCACCTCATCTCTCTGCCCCCCCCTCCAGCCAAAGTGTCATCTATGCCCAGGCTTTTGAACTGGACACAATTCATTCATTTGGATTATGCATTTCCCTCTCTTCTTAGTTCTCTTTCGAAATGCAAACACTCCTGGGAGAGGTAACCTATTAAGTGGCTGAGAAACATTAAAAGCTGTTCAGCCGCGTAATCCTGGACCCGAATGGAAGTCTTAGCTCAGCCATTTCCTGGCTCTGTGACCTTGAGGCGGCATTTAATTCCAGGGAGTCTGTTTCCTCTGGAAAAACGTGGGAATAATGAAACCACCCTGTGGGTTAGACACCACTGGCGGGAATTTGGGGAGATCAAAGATAGGAAAGCACTTTGAAAACCACATGCCATCGTACACCTGCAGAGGGATATGGTCTTCAGTGTTGCCCAAACACCTTATCCATTTCCAGGGCCACTTCCCTGGTGACAGGAGGGGAATAAGTAACCAGGGGGAGCAGAGGTGAAGAGGCCGGGGCAGGGAGGGGGTGGCAGGAAGGGACATGGCTGCTCTACAGAGCTGAGGACATTGGTTCCAACCTTTTCTTTTGTTGGCCAGCAGCTTGCTTTGTTCTGTATGCTTCAAATCTAATTCACTCAGTCTTTCTTCTTCCTTTCTTTCTTTCCTCTCCTTCCTTCCTCCCTCCCTTCCTTCCCTCTGCCCGACTTCCAGCAAACATTTTCTGAACACTCGCTAATGTTCTGGGGTTGAGGACTCAATAGGAAACGTGAGCAGTGTGGCCCCTGCATAAAACAAGTAACAAACAAATAAAATAGATGTCCACTGGATAAGCACTCTGCGGGAAACAGGCAGGGGACCGAGCTAAGGAATAAAGGAGGGGACCCATTTTAAATAGCAGGAGGCCTCTCAGTTCTCCCAAGCCGGTTTCAGCAAAGCTTGGGTATGTTGGCACGGCACCCCTTGTGCCCAGCACTGGGAAGTCCTTACAGGAAGCAGTTGAGAGCCAGACAGTGAGATGAGCAGACAGAGTGACCCAAGGCAGGCATCTTTTATGTGTGCTTCCTTCCTCTCCACCAGGTGATGGCCCAGACCCCGCCCCCTGACCAGGCCCCGCCCCTGACTCCGCCCCCAACTGGGCCCCTCCCCTTGCCTGGTCCTGCCCACAGACACCCTCCTTATATGGGATAATCTGGCCTGGCCTCTGATCTCAGGGGTGGGTTTAAGTGAATCCCAAAGACTGAGAAAAGAAGAGTGGGGGTGGGGGGCTAGGAAAGGTTCACAGCGATTCTCTGACTCCAGGTTTTCAGGAGCAGGGTTCACAGGGACTAGTTTTGAGAAACAACTCAGAAACGGAAGAAGAAATCCATCGCTCGAATCCCATTAAACTGTTGCTATTCCAAATGCAACCAAATTCTTGGAGCCTGAGTACTAAGAGGCAGAAACTTGTCATGTTTCAACAAACATACTTTATTATACTGTATAATTTAAGGTATCATTTTATTCAAGTGACATTCAAACGTGTGAAAAACAGTCGCATGTGCCATAGCCATTAATGCAATCATTACGTACAAATAGTTATGCTGTACCAAGTCATTCATTAAAAGTAAATTAATGAGGGGGACAGCATTAAAATATTTCGCGATCATTACCAGGTCCGGCTTAACCTATTTTTATAAATATTCATCAACAAAAACGTGCCTCAAGAACTCACCCAGTAAATTAAATTCTCGTCTTGAAGTGTTTTGCTTCTATTAATGGCATCGGCCATGGTACTTTCTTTGATTTGTTTTCCGGAACTTTGGGATATATTGTACGGAAATAATGACAAACTCTGAGTAATCGCTGATAATTAGGCCAAATCTATTATTCCCATGGTATTTACATTTTGATTACTATTTTACCCCCAAAGGCAATGTCTTGAATCTATTCTAATACAAGACAAAATAGTATCTGAGATTTTCAGGGCTAGAAGGAAACTCAGAAATTAACTAGTCCAGTCATCACCTGATGTTCGAATCTCCTGTCAGCATCTCTACCAAGTGGCCCATTGGTTTCTGCTTAAATACCTCCAATGATGGGGAACTCACTTTCACTCTCAGTGGCTCATTCCATTCTTAGATACCTTTATCGCTAAACTACCACCTTCTAACTTCCATGCATGTCCTAAGCCCTGTGCATCAGGGTTGAAATGAAAAATTCTTCACAAAACATGGGAAAGATGTTAAAATAATAATAAATAAGAAATATGTGATGCTTAAAACAATGCAGATTTATTATTAAATGTCTTACAAATATGTAGAACAGAAGTCCTTTCTTTGGCTCATGGCCCCTTTCTTTGTCTCCAAAGCCAGCAACATTGGGCCGATTCCTCCCAGATCGGAGTTTTGACATTATCCCCTGAAGGGGATGGTGAGCCTTGCAGCCTATGAGTAACAACATTCAGAGAGAGATGATCAGCCACAGCTTAATTCTTCCGCCCTGTCACCAGCCCACATTGCTTATAAGAGCACTACGAAATCACTTTATTTTTTGTAAATAATATAACTGTCTTGAAAAGAGTATAATTTTTATCGCATTGTACTTCCAGGGCTAAAAGCATTAATTTGTGAAATGCAAGCATTTAAAACCATCCACAGAGCGTGTTTGTAACCTTGTTTTGATTTTGTTTTTAAATATAAAAGGAGATTTATTATGAGAAATTGGCTCACGTGATCATTGACATTTTAAGGAACCATTATTAGGAGAAACAAAACACGAGGATAGCGGGAGCCTCTCTCGATCCTCAAGAAGTTTTGCTACATGCACAAGCCGCACGCAGTGGACCACTTGCTCACTAGTCTGCCTGGCCCACACGTGGCCCACACGTGGCCTAGGAAGCCCACACGTGTCACGCAGTAGTCAGAGTGCGCACTCTGGAACTAGGCCGCCTGGGTCCACGTCTAGCTGGGTGACTGAGTGACTTGGGGCCAGTTCCTTACCTTCCCATGCCTCAACTTCCCCATCTGTAAAATGGGGACTGAAACGAGCAGCTTCCTTTTCAGGGGCTATGACAGCTGATGATGTGTCACGTGCCACGTGCCTGGTGCGGCTGTGCTCTGAAACCGTCCCCACTGTGACTGGCTGCAGCACAGCCCCTGGGCCAGAGGATGGAGCCTGCAAACATTTGCTTTCGCCCTGCCGGCTGCATGGTCCAGGCCCTTCCTCCAGAAAGCCTGCCCGAAGAGACCACGTGCATCACGCCCCCACGGCCTCTGCGGGACGCGGGCAGCATCTGCGTGGACGTCTGGAAACAAACAGGGCCTTTGCCAGCTGGTGTTTTCCTGCCTCCTGAGACGTGAAGCCTCAGATAAGGCCCCTCTCATATTCCTCTGCAGAAAGGCACAGAAGCAGGGATCATGTAAGGTTTCCCCACCGTCAGCGCACTATCTGCGGCTGCATTTAGTTTTATTTTTCACAGAGCAACAGCCTCTGAAGGAAGAAATCTCTTCCCCTCTTGTCTAGCGGTGAGGAGCTGAAAGCAAGGCTGGCTCTTCTCCAGGTAAAATGCCCGATCCCGCCCTCGATACCGAGAGCACCGTTCCTGCCCGGGCACCAGGCTCCCGGTGAGAGGGGACGGGCACTGTCACGCTGGCGTATTCAGGGTGCCCCCCCTCTAATGGGAATGCCCTACCAATAGGTCCCCTTAACCTTTCCAGGGGAGGTGGCATCCGTGGAGAAGGCAGCGTGCTGCTGCTGCTGTGCAGAAACCCTGTCCAGGAGTGGGGGGAGGGGAGGTTAAAGGCCATGCCCAAGGTCACACAGCTGGGGGTGGTGCCCCCACACGCTGTACAGAAAGGGCTGCTTTCTGCACAGCAGAGTGAGCACTTTGCAAGGAGTGAGGAGGGGGCGACTTGTTCAGCACGGTCAAGGTCTCCCCGCACGTTGCCGGCACAAAGCTTCAGGAAGCAGGTGTGTCTACATGTGTGCTGGTGGGAGCTGATGGGCGGGGTGGGAAGGCGGTGAGGTGACTTTTGCAGTCTGATTGGCTTATTCCAAGGACAGCCCTTTTCCAGAAGGCAGGTGCATTGAGACCCAGAGAGGGACACCTCCCTACTCCCCTGCACCAGGTGGGCTACAGAAAGAGACATGCTCAGCCACACAAAGCCACGGAAGGAGGTAAACACTGAGACAACAAACACAAAGGGAATGGGAAGAGTGATCAAATGCAGGGAGAGCCACCGGACAGCGGAGAGACGTGTTCACAGGGATCCACAGAGATGCAAGTCAGAGAGACACACCTGAGGCAGGTGGAGCCTGAGAGCTCTGCCCAAACTTGGGGAGACGGGGGAGAGGCAGAGAGGTGCAGACAGAGACCCAAGGAGGCAGAGACGCAGAGGGACACTAACTCGGGGATGCGGAAGCGTGAGGGTAGCAGGAGACGGAGGGAGCGCCAGGCACACGAACTCCCCTGCGCTTGGCCAGACTGGCCAAGGAGTGGGGAAACAAGCTTGTTGGATGAAGCCCAGGGAGGCCTTAAGAGAGAGTCCCTTGATAGTTGGCGCATGGCTCAGAAGTCAGGGCCAGTGGGCCTGTGGCTGCTGAGAGGGTGCTGGGGTGAGAGGGCCACGCCTTCCCTCTGCACCCACGCAGGGTGAAGAGTAGTATGGACCTGGACCTACCTGCCCCAGGCCATTTTCCTGAACCTCAGGGGTGGCGATGCTCACAGGAAGGCCCCAGCCCTGTCCCCATCTGCCAGCTTGAGCTCAGCTTGCAGGGAACAGACAGCCTGCCCTGTTGTGCCAGCTCCTGGCTGCATGGCCTGCTGTCGCTCTGGCCTCTGCACAACTCTGCCCCAGCTTCTGCTCGGAAGCTTCTGGGGGGAGGGGAGAGTGGGACGCTGTATGTTTAAGGGACGTGGCACAGATCTGCCAGATACACCAGGACTGGCACGTTGCCCTGCAGAAATAAACTGAGCTCGGGTAACAGGCTCTAGGTAAACGTTCATATGAAGATGCAACCTATTTAATAATGAACCCTAGCTGGTGTAAATGGGAGAGTGTGACCAGGTGAGCTTGGCAGCTCAGATTAAGAATCAGTTTTGACCAACATAAATCCACCAGGGTTCTAGAAATTCCTCCTGGACCAGAAGTTACACAGGTGGGGGCTGCCGGTGTTTATTCCCTGTCGTCTCCCCAGTGCCTGGCACTGAACAGGCACCGAATGCGTTGACGAGTGAATGAGTTCTAACATTTCTATTCATATTAATAACTATGATTTATCGAGTGCTGCTACAGGCCAGGCGTTTGGCTGAGCACGGTGTCGAATCTAGCCTGGCAATGACTGTAGGGGGCAGAGACTCTTAACGATCCATACTTAGGAAAGCGAGACCCGCTGGGGCAAAGCGATTTCTCCAAGATTGCAACTGGGAGGTGATGCAGCTGGTGTGGGTACACAGGTTGCCTGAATCTAAATTTGGCAACCTTGCAGTGCCATCGGGCAACTTTTCATAACGCATCGTTTTAACTGGCACAAAGTTTTTCTTACCTATTGCCTCATTTGCTTTGCAAAAATGTCATTTCCGAGCCACCCTCAACTCTGGCCTCAGCGCCAGCAGCCTTTTCCCCGGTCCTCCGGCCTCCCCTCCTGCCCCTCCGACGACTCCCCATGCAGCAGCCAGGGGGACCTTCTCGACACGCACGTCTCTTTAGATTGCCCCTGAGAAGAGCACCGGGGCTTCTCACTGGTTGTGGGGTGAGGACACAGCTTCTGAACGTAGCCCACAAGGCCCCACAAAGCACATTGCCCCTTAACGCGCAGCCACGACCCATTAGAGGGCTTGTGACTTTAAACCAAAGAGATGGAACAGGCCAGAACAGAAACAGAATAGAAACTCTCAGGGCGGCCATATTTGCTGTGACAAGAGTAACTTTGTTTAATCGATTTTTTAAAACTTGATATATGCAGGTTGTCATACCTGTGTGCATACGCGTGTGTTCTGTGTTCTGGGTCAGCATGCAAAATGTGTTTCTTACCATGGGATAAGAAATAATGACAGAAAGAAGCCGGGGAGCTAGGAGCTCCCGGTCCAACCTCATCTCGCCGCGGCTCTCGGCCCCCCCGCACGCCAGTTAGGTTTAAGCTGAACTTCTATTCAATGACGCAGGGCTTTTGCCTGGAATGTTCTTCCTGCCTCTTTGTTGAGATGACTCCACCTCCTCCTTCTAATCTCAACTCAGGCACCTCCTCAGGGAACCCTCCCTGGTCCTCGGGACCCAGCATCCGCCCCCAAGGCACAGGGACCTCCCCTTCGTGACACACTGCTGCATCGGGACTCGTGCTCACGTGCTTATTCCATCCATGTCAGCGTCCCCAGCTAGTCTATATGCTCCATGAGGTGGGGGGCTGGGAAGGACAGGTTCGTGTTTGCTTGCCATTGTTCCCTACGCCTAACACCGTGCCTGGGATATTGCAGAATGAATGAATCTTGGAAGGCAGAGAACGCTGCGATGTTTACAAACAGGGAAACTGAGGCCCAGTGGGGTCCTAGAGTGATCCTGCCTGAGGCTGCAGCCAGGTGACTCATAAGAAGCCCTTTTGCTAGTGCTCGCCACTCCGGCGACTGCCACCACGCCATTGTGCGGTCCCAAGCGAGGAGGTCTGGCTGGGGCGTTGGTCCCGATCTCCTCCTGGCCCTGCCCTTCTCACCGTGCTGACCATGGCTCCCTCCCACGGGGGCTTCTACCCTGAACACTCCAGGGGCTCCTGCCTCTCTCCCTCCAGTTGGCGGAGCACCACACACACGGGGTGGCTGGGGGAGGCACAACTCAGAAAGTGACAGCGATGATATTAGGAGTGAAAAAGATCAATTAAGCCCATCGAGCTGATTTTCGAAGCTGATTAAATTAGGAGCCTCCCCGGGGGCACGATCTCTCTGAGGGTGATGGCCAGCTGCTGGCTGCTGCCGGGCACTCACCAGCCCCCAGGGTGCAGCGGGGGCCGCTTTGCTCTGCTCTGTGCAGGGAGAGTGACATTTAGCAAGTCCTGGCAGGGCCAGGCTCAGCACCTGGCCTGCTCTCCTGAGCTTTCCTGTGTTGGAGCCCCCAGCCAGCCTGGGGGTGGGGTGGGCTGGCCTGACTTTAGAATAAGAGGCTGGGTCTCAGAGAGGTCAGATGGCCTATGCGGGGTCACCCAGCTGGCAGGTGCAGGTAAGTGGCGGCAGGGACTGGAACCACGCCCTTCTGTTCCCTCTGCTTCCCTGTCTGGCTTCAGCATCCAGGTCTATTTCTCCATTTTTCCAGGCTCAAGGCTCCTGTCCCCTCTCCTGCCACACCCCCGCCCCCAACATACACACACACACACACACACACACACACACACACACACACACACACACACGGTATAATCAGATTATCTCTCCAGTAACATGACCCCTCTGCCTCCCTTTTACCGACTGTCCCCAGGGGGCTGTGGCCTCCTACTTCAGAGTCTCCCCCCACTCCTGGTCCCTGGGAGGGGGCTGGGGAGAGGGGTTTGGACAAAGGCTCCAGTGTGCGGAGGGGCGGCGGAGCCCGCGGGGCTTACAGAAATAAGGTCGGCTTCTGCAGAGTGCGAGGGCCAGGGCGGGCAGCGCCTCGCACGCCGGGCTGCAGATTTGGCCGTCCTCAAACACCACTGTTAGAGGCTAAGGAGGGATGGGGTAAACCCCTAAGACCAGGTAGCTCTGGGATGCTGCATGTCTGAGTGGAAATTGGGGCCACGGACGTGACAATACTTGGAGCCCAGGAGGGAGCAAGCGCTGTGCACATGCGGGGAGAGGAGCAGAGGAGGGCTGCATGGCAGAGGTGGCGTTGGGACAGGGTGGGGAAGAGGCCTGGAGGGGAGAGAGTACTTCAGGGAGCCCGCAGGGGCCCCCAGCCCTTGCCCAGAGATGCAGAAAGAGCAGCAGAGCCTTAGGTGGGGCCTGGTTTCTTATACCTAGGTCTTCCTTCTTCCTTAGAGCAAGTCTGTGCTAAATCTACAGTTAATTTAAAAACATACACACGGGCGAAGGCAGGCGCAGAGCCGTGTAGCTGTAAGCAGAGTCAGTTCACACCCAAGTCTGTGGAGGCTTCAGAGTCTGGGATCTTTCATGGGCTAATTCCCGAGACCTCTACAGTTCTGGGAGTCTAGGGCACAGCTAGGGAGACCCACCAGCCTGGAAAGGCCATACAGGCTGGTGGTTAAGAACACAGAGTTTAAAACCAGAATGCATTCCCCCTCCTGGCTCTGCCACTTGCTTTCTCCCTGGCCTCGGCCAAGTTCATCTGCCTCTTTGTGGCTTCCTCTCTTCCTCTATAACACGGGGAAATGATGGTACCAACCTCACAGGGTTGCTGTGAGGGTTAAATAAATTTACACGTAGTATATAAATAACTTAGAACGATGTCTGTCACTGAGTAGATGTCAGCATTGTTACTTGGGATGGAGCCAAGATATGGAGGGAAGGGGTTAGGCCAGGCCCGGCAGGGCCACAGGAAGGCAAAGCCGTCTAAGCCAGTGAGCCTGCTGTCCCGCCTGTCCCCGAGTCGGTGTCACCAGCCTGACTGTCAAAAATGGCTCACATTGAGGATAAATCATTGTCCAGCTCCAGAGTTTAGTGCCGCAGCCTCTTCCCAACCTGACAAACCTGGAAACCGCGGTTCAGCCGGGTTGCCACCAATCTGCTCTGTGACTCTGGGGAAGGCGGTCCTGGACCCTCACCCCAGACACAGATTTCTGAATCCTGGTCCAGGGTCTGCCTCCCCACTACCCCAGACCTGGTTTAATTTTTTCCAGGCAGACACCATCCTCCCGGCAGAAACATTTTTCTGTAATCTTATTTGCAGTTGCTAATGAGAAGCAGGGCCCTTCTCTATTTCTAAACCTCAGCCTCATCTCTAATTTGTTTCCAGAGGCTGGGGCTGGGGCTTCTGCCGTCTCCGTGAAATATCAGCAATTATTTCTCAATTACTTCTCATTGGAAAGCGACTCTTGGAGATGGGGCTCTGGAAGCCGGAAGAAGCCATAAGGATGATTTTCTGGTCTGGCGTGAACCTTGCCGAGAGGCACGCATGCTCTGCGGTCCCAGCTCCAACTCGATGGCTACGTGGGGTGGCATTTGACTCAGAGCCCGTCTCCTTCCCGCCTGGCCTCCAGCCCAGCCCGGCTGCTTCGGGTCTCAGATGCCACCGAGAAGCGCGGAGGGGCCTTCACTGTGGGTCTCGGTAAATGGCATCCCCGTCCCTACAGTTTGGGTCACCCGCCTTAGAGTCATCTTGGCTCTTTTTGCCATGCCAGATCCAATCCATTAACCAGTTCTCCTGACTCTCCCTTCGGAAGCCACTCGGCATCTGGCTGCCCCTCCCCCGCGCCCTGCTTCCCCCAGGCCAGGCCAACAGTAGCGCTCACCTGGGTTATTTTGTAAGGGAGAATTTTTCCACTCCCTTCCTAATAGTAGCATAGCTGCAAACTAGCATGACTAAGCAACTAAAGAGTGACCTTTGACTAGATTTCAATCTTGTGCAAAATAGCACCACTAAGTAACTATAGAGTAACACGTGACTGGACCTCAATCTCTAGACCTCAATCTCGTGCAAACTTTGTAACCATTTGCTTCTGTAATATATAAAAGCCACCACGCTTAGACTCCATTTTGCTCAGAATTTGGAGGTGAGACCCCTCTGAGCCCGCCGGTGTAATAAAAGCCTGTTTTGCAGTACTTGTGTGGCTCTCGGTTTGCTTCCCGTCTGGTTTGCTGTAACAGTTCCAACAGCACCTTAACCTCTCTCCCTTTTCCCTTTCCAGAGAGCACAGAAGCCCGGCGGAGATTGTTTTAGAATCCCATTTTCATGCAATTATTTGTCCCTTTACCTATATTACTATGTGTTTTTTTAAATAAATTTTTTTCCTTCTAGAGATTATAATCTACATCCTTAACTTTTCATAGTTGATTTAGAGTTATCTTACCACTTGATGTAACATACAAACCTCTTACAAACATTTGCCAGTCCCCATCCTGTGTGTTATGGTCCTCAAATGTACACGCGTGATAAACCCCACAAGACAATGTTATCGTTTTGGCTCTAAAAGATTATCCGCATATTAAGGAAATGAAGAGGGGAAATAATCTTATAGTCTTATACATTTACTCAAATAGTTACCATTTTTGATGTTCTCTATTCTTTTCTGAAGATCTACGTGCCCCTTTGATATTACTCCCTTCTGAATGAAGACTTCCCTTTAGTAGATCGTTCAGGTCTTCTGATGACAAATCCCTACATTTGCTTTGAAATAAAAATGCCTTTCACCTTCCCTATTAAAGAATGCTTTCACTGGATTCAGAACTCTGGGTTGACAGTTTTGTTTGTCTTTCTTCGTCACTTTAAATGATGTTACGGTTGTAACATCCCCCCTCAGTATCCATGGGGAACTGGTTCCAAGACCCCCTGCAGATACCAAAATCCACAGATGCTCACGTCCGCCATATGAAATAGTGTAGTATTTGCATATAACCTACACGCATCCTCCATATACTTCAAACCATCTCTAGATTACTTATAAAACCTAACACAATGTAAATGCTACGTAAGTGGTTGTTATACTGGATTGTTTTGATTTGTACTATTTTTATTGTTATACTGTTATTTCTAATTAATTTATTTACTTTTCAAATATTTTTCATCCACAGTTGGTTGAATCCCAGGATGTGGAACCCAGGTGTACAGAGGGCCCACTGTGTTCTGTTTCTTCTGGCCTCCATAGCTTTTGACGAGAAGTCTTAGGTTACTTGAATCTTTTTTCCTCTAAATAATGTGTGTTTTTTCTCTGGCTATGAGAGAGCTCCCTGGCCGCAAGGCCCCGCCCTCTTGAGCCTTATCTGTAGCCAGGTCCCCCAACTCTGGACACCCCAGCCTGTGGGTGGCTTGGGGTCAGAGTAGGTGCTTCTCTACCAGGGGAGGTTTCTCTTGCCTGTAGCATCCTCCCTCCACTCTTCTTATGCATGTATTCTTACGAATCCTATAGAAATGACTGCTGCTCAGGGAATCCTTACCTGATCGCCCCGTCTCCCCACTTCCCCCCCAGCCAGGCCAGGTGACTTATACTCTCG
Source organism: Mirza zaza (assembly GCA_008750895.1). NCBI lineage: Eukaryota > Metazoa > Chordata > Mammalia > Primates > Cheirogaleidae > Mirza > Mirza zaza. The sequence continues at coordinate 23,706 of VSMD01018016.1, forward strand.
GGGCACTTCCCACTTCATAGCACACTGCACACGTGCAGCCATTCGTTCATTTACCGGGAGTGCTTTGTTTGCTCACTAGCCTTCAGTGCTCTGAGGGCAGGAATTCTCATCCCCGCACCCCAGGCACCCAGCACATAGTTGGCACTCCATAGGCATCTGGCAACCAACTGCCAGGACCCAGGATGCGGGTGGAGACAGGTTGGCACAGAACCTTTAGGGAGTCCCTACTGTGTACACATCTTCACAGTGACTTTGTGGATGGGCACTGCATTTCCCTGTTACTCTTGGAGAAACAGAGGCTCTGAGAGGAGGAAGGACTTGCCCAAGAAACTCTAGCTGGGAGCCTCACGGTGGCAGCTCAGACCCACTAGAGATACCTTGGATTGTCCCCAGCCTCAGCCTGCCTGTTGCTCTTCATCTTTGCTGCACCTGGTGGCTGCAGGGTTGTTGTTGGAGACTGAGCAGAGATTTCTCTTTCTCTCTCTCTCTTTTTTTTCTTTTTGGTGTTTCCCCAAGGCTCGTAACTGGGTTCCTCTTGCTGAGTTGGAGAGAAATGGCTCATGAGAGCACCGAGTTTTATATGGCAATGGGGCAAGGCACTGAGGCCGTGTGGCAGGTGCAGCCGATGGCTGCTGTGCCCCGAGTCGAGAGACCTGGCTCTCTTCTCCCTGCCACTCTGACCTCTTGTTTATGGCCAACAAGTCTCTCCCAGGGAACAGCTGAGCCGTCAGGGCCCTTGGGGCACAGCCAGGGCAGCACCCATGCCCTTGGTGGTGGGTGAGCCCCTAGAGGAGAAGGTCACCAAGACTCTCTCTCCTCGAAGATCCCCCTGCATTATCAAGCGTGGGGTGGGATACCCTCCCTGGCAGAAGTGCTCATAGGACCTGGAAATGCTCTCGACTAATTGCCACTTAAAGTACCTGTGCTGCTTCCAATAGCAGGTGATTGGTTTATTAATGGTTCATCTCCTTAGACTACTCTATAGACATCGAAAACAATGATATGGGAAATGTAAGGATATGAAGAGATGTTCAAGCCGTGTTATGTGGAAAGAACAGATGTCCCCATTTGTGTGAAAAGTTTCGATCTACGTAAACAATATATGCTATACATAGGAAAAAGCCTGCAAAACGCGTGCAAAACAATAACGCTGTTTTCAGTGATGACAGGATAAAGGGTAATTTAAAAAAATTTCCTATTTTCCAGATTGTTTCAAACAATACGCATTACTTTTGGAATCAAATTTAAAAAATAAACATTATTTTTAAAAGGAAAAAAACCCCACAAATTCAAACAGAAGGGAGGCAAGTCTCTCGTGGAGATTCAGGGAGTTTCTTCTCTCTCCAGGGTCCGGGGGTGCTCTGCTGAGAGGTCCGAGGGCTGGGGCGGCACAGGGAGGCCCGGCAGGGCAGCAGCAGTGAGGAAGGAGGCCCAGAGGACACTCTGGAAGGACACTACGCCCTGGACTCCTGACAGCGCAGGCCTTCGGGGAGGGCCACAGTCAGCAGACCCAAACGCTGCCTTTCTGGAGTGCTCACAAAGCTTTTTAGTTCTCCAGTTCTTCCCGTTTGCCTTTGATCTGTCATGTTTTGTGACTCAGTTCTGGAAGCCAGTTCCAGTGCAGAAGGTTCCTGAGCATGCTGGTGACACGGGTGGCCCGGGGACCTTGTCCTTTACTGCTGTACCCATTTTCAAGGCCTTTTCAAAGAAGCCAGACTGCTCTGTCCCGCCACACCCTGGGGAGTACGCTAGGCAGGCGGGAGGAGGGATATGCTGGCCCCGGATGATGGGACGGCTAGCCGGCTGTGCACGGACCTTACTGGTACAGACAGAAGTGTGGCCTGTTCACCCGTCAGCCCTGCTTCCTCATTCTACAAATAAGGAGCCAAAGCCCAGGGAGGGCAAGGACTGACTCAGGGTCACACAGCAAGTCAGGGAATGGAGGAACCCAGGGCTGTGACTACTGGGCCTGGTTTATTATTTTTTTTAATTAATTAATTTTTTAGAGATAGACTCTCACTCTGTTGCCCAGGCTAGAGTGCTAGTGGCGTCAGCCTAGCTCACAGCAACCTCAAACTCCTGGACTCAAGTGATCCTTGTGCTTCAGCTCCTGAGTAGCTGGGACTACAGGTGCATACCACCACGCCTGGCTAATTTTTTCTATTTTTAGTAGAGATGGGGTCTCGCTCTTGCTCAGGATGGTCTCAAACTCCTGACCTGAAGTGGTCCTCCTGCCTTGGCCTTCCAGACTGCTAGGATTACAGGCATGAGCCACCGCACCCAACCTGGGCCTGTTTTTTTAAACATACAAACATCAAATAAGCAATCATGGGTTTAGCCTCATTTCAGAGCTCAAATTCCAGTTCCAAGCATAATTCTAGAGTTTAAGGGACTCTAGTGTTTCACAGATGAGATGTCAGCAGACCTCACTGCATAGGTATCAGATTTTAAAAGTAGAACTTAAAAATTTGTATTATATATGTAAGTCTAAATTTTACTATATTTGTATATATACATATGTACACACACATTTATTTGCCAAAGCAAATGGTTGAAGCCTACATAATGGAGTTGGTTAAAGGCTTTTGAAGAGTTAGTATTTCAGAATCTTCAAATCCACAGGGCTCAATTTTCTAATCCAAATGTCTAAGCCCAGAGAAGTGAGGGTCACCCAGCTCTGTGGTTGTCATAAGAAAAGCAAAACATTAAAAAGGACATAAAGCATTCTAGATCTAAGAGGAACTTTGGTGCAAGGCTGTAATGGTGGTGTCTTAGGTGTAGCAGGACCGGGGTGTGACTTGTTTTCTTTTTTGGCTCATCTGTGTTTTCTACAACGTATAGGAACTGCTTTCATAGTGAAAAAAGCCCACCTTGGTATTAATAATTGTTTAGATTTTGAAGTCTCGGAGTTCAGCTAGTCTGATCCCAACTAATGCAGAAACGGAGGCCCCTTCTACAGCCCTGTCTCTGGGACTTCCTGCTCTCCAGGGAAAGAAAAGTGTCCCAAACCCCCATCCTCCCTGCCTACCGCTGCTGTCCCAAGGAGATGAGGTGGTTCCCTGGAAAGGGATGAAGCAGCTCCTCCTGCCAGCCTTCCCTGGCGGGGCTGCCATTGCTTCTCACCTTGTCCCTGCCTGTGGGTCCTGTGGCTCTTCTCAAGGCGTCTGTTTCCCCACGTGGAGGCCAACACCATAGCAACCACGACCCATGCCCTCTTGTCCTGCATCTCCCGAGTTAGGCACGGCATTAAGTGCTTTTACAGGTAACTTGATGAGTCACCATGAGCATGCCAGGTGGAAGTCGATACTGACATCACATTGGTTTTAAATGGGGAAACCGAGGCTCAGAAAGGTTCACTGTTTTGCTGGAGGTCACACAGCCAGACAAAGGCAGAGCCAGGATTCCAAGCCCAATCTGTCTGGCTGGGAGACTTCCTTACCTTGTGGCAGTATCTCCAGTGATTGTGGGGCAGCCTTTTTTTTTTTTTCCCCAGGGGCCCTGTGTGTGTGTGTGTGTGAGCGAGCACACTCATGTGCACTGACTGGGAGAGGGAGGGCTAGCGGGTGCTCACGTGCCAGACACTGTGCTAGAAACTCATGCTCTTTCCCCAGCAAACCTTCGAGGTATGCTCTAACGCTGTTCCCGTTTACCGCTGAGCTTGGCCGGTGAAGTGCTTTACCCACCCATCGGCCCAGGGTGAACTGGATCCCGACCTGTCTGACCCCACCACGCCACCCTGCTTCCCCGGGCTACTGACGTCCTGCAGGTCTAGGATGGCTGTGGCAAACTAAGGCAAACCAGGGCCAAATCCTACTGACTGCCTGCTTTTGGATGGCTGCTGAGCTAAGGGTGATTTTTACATTTTTAAAGCATTGTAAAAAGAAAACTCAAAGACTGCGACAGAGACACACATGGCTAGCAAAGCCTAAATATTTACTTTCTGGCGCTCTGGAGAAAAAGTTTGCTGGACGCTGGCTTAGCATCCTGAGGCCCAAAGAGGGCTTTCTGGTCCTGCATCCTCATCCTCCACACTTGGCTGTCCTGGGGTCACATGTGAGCTGTGACACGCCCCGTGGCAGTAGTGGGCATTTTAAAAATCACTTGCAAACAGTTGGCCACTATTTAGGCCACTGCTACACAGGAGGGAGACTCACATTGTCACTTTTCATTTTGGGGGTATCTGCACCCAGGGAAAAGCTCAGTGATTCCCTGGATTTCTAGGGTGAAGGGCGTTTTTCTCCAGATGGGGTCAAGTGCACCTATGTTTGCGTGGCAATGAGCTTCGACATCTAGCATGATTCCCCTGCAGACTGGGCGCCACCAGTGCACTCCAGGCACCTAGCCCTGAGTGCCAGGCGCAGTGCCAGGCGCAGGGGAAGAAAGCACCTTCCCTGTTGCCCTCACACAGTCCAGTCTGAAAGAGCCCCCAGACAGGCATCCGAGTTGGGGGACGGATCTATAAGAACGGGAGGAGGGGCAGAGAGGAAGGCCAGGAAATGCAGGACGTGTGACACCTGCGCTGAGCAATGAGGCGTTAAGCAGATAACGGGAGGGGACGTGCGTGGAGGGGCGATGCTGGGAGGGCCGGCAGCGGGAGCGTCCCGGGCACAGGGGGACACGGGACGGGCAGCGTCGCGGGAGGCAGAGGGGCAGCGGAGTGTGGGCGCGGGGCTGTAGGTAAGGCGCGGCTTTGGGGCCGCCGGCCCGCCCCTCGGCCCGCGCGGCCATTGTCTGCGCCCGCGCCGCCTTGGCAGCAGAAGGTGACATCTGGTGACTAATGGCCGCGGCTGCGCGCGCTCCTCCCCGCCGCCCGCAGCGCCCGGGCCGCAGCTGCCCCTCCCCTCCTGTCCGCCCCTCCCCTCCTGTCCGCCCCTCCCCTCCGCTCCCCTCTGCTTGCGGGGCCGGCCCTGGGGATGCGGTCGGGTCGCGCAGGATCGATGTCCTGGTTTCCGCTGAGCCAAGGCCACCGCCTTCAGCTCTCTGGGCCGGTGGGCCACCGCCGCCACGCCCCGCTAGCACGCATGCGCGCCTCGCCTCGTGCGCGCCCCCCCTAGCCTCCCGCCCGCGAGGACGCGGCTCCCCGCCAGGGGACCTGCAGCCCGCCTCGTTGGTGGCTGCAGACACCGGCTGACACGGGAGCCCACATGCACGTGCATTAACACACAGGTGCACGAGCCCACGGTCACACGTGTTGTCACCCGTGGTACACCTGTGCTCGTTCATGCGTGTTCACAGATGCGCTCACGAGGGCCGTGCTCACCCACAGATGCACCTACGCCACGTCGCTGAACGTGGGCACGTGGGCGCGCGCAGCTCTGTGGACGCGTGCAGCCATGCGCAGCTTACACGCTCCGATGTAGGAACACCCATGGGCATGTCCACATACACTCGTAGGCACAGCAGGTGCTGCCCCTGTCCTTGTCGAAGGCCGAGAGACGAGACAAATGGCCTAATTCAGATTCTTGACGTGATCTAGACTAGGTACTCCTCTTCCCCAGTGTTTACACTATTTATACATTAGTTGCTTTTAAGAAACTACATTAAAAACTTGGAGATTTCACATGTAGATCTGGGTTTCTGGCTTCTCTGGCAAAATCAGAAGCCCTGGCAATTTGAGGCATATTCCCGGCGGGCCGTGTATAGGCTGGGACTGAGCAGCAGGGTCCCTCTTAGGCTGTGCTTGAAGTTCTCCTACCTGCACCCCCATCCTGGTTACATTTACCCCACACCAGACAGACGTTTGTGGCTGCCAGCCCTGGTAGGAGGCAGGGCTCGCTGGGGAGCCCTTTCAGCCAGCCAGCCCTGCCTTTGGAGCTGGGCTAACTAGGCCCAGCCCTGGTGCCTGTGGCAAGGAGATCCTTCTCACTGTGCAGTGTTAGGGGTGCTGCCAGCCACGTGGAAACCCTCTGCAGTCTGCATAGTCCCTTCTTCACCTGAGGACCATGTGGTCCCACTGGTAGCTTTGAGAGGAAGGAGCTGGCGCTTCCATCTCACAGCTGAGCAGGTAGCGCCGGGGAGTGACACCATCACTACCATCTCGAGCCGGAAAGTGCAGTCACTGTAGCCGAGGGCTGGGTGGGCAGAGTGCCTCTACTGTGGAATCCCTGGTTGGGGGACAGAGAGACCTGTCCTGAAGCCGGCTCCTGCCTGGCTCTGGTGCATCCGTCTCCTCTCTCTGATGTGGCTGTCCCCAGACTCTGCCCTGGGGGAGTGGCCAGTTCCTGAAGCTTCCGGGGTGTCTGCATGATGCCAGGCTCTGGCTACACTAGCCAATGGCAGACAAGGTGCAGGGGTGGCTATGTGGGTATTGGTGTCCCCCACACCCCCAGCCCTGATGCCCTCACCCCTCACCAACTCATCCCTTCCAGGGCTCTGACTCTCGCTGAGGGCTGATGGCTCACCCAGCCTGATGGCTCATCTGAGCTTTCTGCCCCCCTCAATCCTCTCCCACTGGAAGTCTGGCTGGTCCTTGACTCCCAGCATGTCCAAAGCCAGTCTGCAAGGTGGGGTGACAGAGTGGTTATGGCCCGAGCTCAGATCCCGTCTCCTACTTCCTAGCCGTGTGACCAGGGGAAAGTAACTGTCTCTGTGCCTCCAGCTTCCTCCTCTGTAAACTGGCAATAATAACAGCACCTGCTCGCCCAGTGAGCACCCATTGAGCAAATCCACGCAAGGCACCGATTTTGGTGCTCGGGAAATACTGGTGTTTATTAACTCCGCTCCTGGTTCTTTCTCCCACTGCTCCCTGCCTCGGTTTGTTTTTACTTTCACCAACTGAGTCTGGATGCTGAGAATTGCCTCTGCTGTTCTCTGTGCATCTTCCACATTCAGTCCCGACAGTTTGACCTCCCAAACATTTCTAGAATCTGTGCTCTCCTCTCACCTGAGATGCCCCTGCTCTGGCTTGCTTGGGTGTCACCTCTGGCCTGCACCTTGGGATCCCTTGCCAGGTTCCCTAGCTGCAGGCTCTTTACATTGAAATCTGGTCTCACTTCTGTCTTTGAAATATGACCTGTGTCACTCCACACTCAGTGTGGGTGCCCAAGCTCCATGGCCTGGCAGTCACCGTGGGCCGTTGAAGAGATGGCCACGGGTCTAGGGTGGAGTTATAGGATGTGACGCTGGGCGTGTGCTTCCTCTGTCACTGCTCTGTGTCTGTCAGGACGTCGCACTTAGCAGCCAGCGGATCCTCCACTCCCACCAGCATGCACAATGTCCCCCTCTGTGCCTCTGCTCAAGCTGTGCCCGCTGCCTGCAGCCCCTCCCCCCAACTCCAGCTCAGCTTTTCTGCCCTGGCCTCCCTATCCTGACCCTTCCCTCCCTCCACACTCCCTTCCTCACCTCTCGCCATGTCCTCGGAACACCTGGATCATTGCCCTGAAGTTGCACTTGCCTCATTCGTTGTATCTCTCTCTTTACATGTCGCCCAGACCCCTGCTTCTCAAGCTTCACCATGCACATGAATCTGGAGAATCTTTTTCAAGTGCAGGTTCAGCCAGTCTGGGACAGGGCCCAGAGTCTCCACATTCCTAACAAGCTCCCTGGTGACGCGGTGCTGCTGATCTAGGAACCACATTTCTATTAACAAGAACTTGGATAGTGAGTCCCTTGAGGGCAGGGACTGTGTTCAGCTCATCTTGGCATCTTTGTCCCTAGCTGAGAGCTTAGCAAGTGGGGAACCAACTAAATGCCTGCTGAAATGAAGAAATGAATGAATAAAAGGGATCTTACCCAGATGAGGGTGTTGGAAGCCTTCTGGAGGAGCTGATGCCCGAGTAGAATGCCTAGGGAGGGTGGAGGTAGCCAGGAGAGAGTGCGGTGGTGGGTTGAGATGTGTCAGGCGCTAGGGCACAGAGAGGTGCAGAACGGTATGCTCCAAACCGGGGGCCACTCCCGCAGCAGGACAGTGGTAGACAGCAGAGGAGATTCGATGTGAGATGGGCAGTCGCTTGGGGGCTTCCCAGTCCTTGGCGTGGAGCTCAGGCCATGGCAGTGAGGAAGGAGGGAAGGGCACAGGTTAGAGACGAACTGAGGAGGACACATCAACTGAGATGGGAGCTAAGGAGGAGGTGGAGCTGGTCTAGGGAGAAGGCTGAGGAGTTTGACTTTAAAGCTTCCTGGGTGTGAGGTGCCCACGATGCGTCCACGACATATGCAGCAAGAGCTCCCCAGAAAGCCCAGGGCTGCAGAGGACAGGATGGGAGCCATCGGCTGCCAGATGCTCACTCAAGTTTTGGGAGGGAATGAGCTCATCCTGGGAAATCTCAGAAGTTAGAGGAGAAGAAAGGAAGAGGAGGGACCCTGGAGGAAAACCACTCATTTAAAGAGCAGGAATTAATGACAACCTGTTAGAAGATAAAATGGGAATAGAAAACGTTTGTAACAGCAACAAAAAAGATAAAAAACCTGGGAATCAACATAACGAGAAATGTGCAAAATCTAAGTGGAGAAAGCATTAAAATGCTTCCAAGGGACAAAAAAGCATTTGAATAATGTTCTTGGACGGGAAAACTAACATCATGAAATTTTCCATTCTCCCTCAGATAATTTAGAATTTAATCAAATTTTCAATAAAAAGGAAGCCTTTGTTGTTGTTTAGCCAAACTGACTCTAACATTCATATGGAAAAGCAAGTGTTGAGAGATAATTCTCCATGGGCCTCTCATGTTTCTGCATAAGCAGAAGCAGTGACTACTTCTGTTCCAAGCTATCTTTGCAAAGATGTTTGTATAGTGAACATGCTTGGAAGATAGAGACTGTGTTTCCCTCTGGAGCAAAGGGCAAATTTGTTTGCTGTCCAGATAATGTCTCCTTCTGGGGCAAAAACCAGGCAGCCCTACTGCCCATTATAAAAGATTTGGGTCCCCTAAGCTCAAGGATTTTTTTTTTTCCTGTAACACAGCCCACTGCTTGTACAGGTATCACCTAGACTTCTTGGTACACTGTAGCAACTGGGGCTTGTGTAACCAGCCCAAATGCTGATACTCTGGCTACTGCTATTGCTGTGCATAGTGAAGTTCTTTGTTTCTGACCCAGAAATCTTGTGTCTTTTGCCAACATCCAGTAAACAGGACAGGCTAACTTGCTGGTTTGCAAACAGAGTAAAAATGCATTCCGATCTTTCCCAGATCTCGACAGCAAGAATAGCCAGGAAATATCTGGAAAAAGAACAGTAAGGAGAGGGGGCTAGCCTTCCCCATCAGATATTCGGCCATGCTATAAAGCTGTATTTTTAAAACAAAGTGATACTGGACAACTCAGCAGCACAAAATATAATTCCCAAAATTACACCTGAGAATTTAGTCTAAGGTTATTATGGTATTTCAAACACATTTCTCGTTATGTTGATTCCCAGGTTTTTATCTTTCTTGTTGCTGTTATAAATGTTTTCTACTCCCATTTTATCTTCTAACAGGTTGTCATTAATTCCTGCTCTTCAAACTGAGTGCAAAAATGCATTATTCAATAAATGGGGTCAAAGCAACTGGAGAACCATCTAGGAAAAAAAATGTTGGATCCATATCTCATACTTTATACTAGAATGAGTTCCACATGAAACAAAGATGTAAATATAACAAAAGGATACCACAAGTATACCAGAAACGTGAGAGAATAAACTCTCAGAATAGGAAGGACTTTCTAAATATGACACATAACCCAGAAGCCACTAAAGCAAAGACTGATAATTTTAACTATTAAAACAAAACTTCTGCCTGGCAAAACCCAACATACACAAAGTCAAAAGACAGAGTTGGAAAGTATTTGCAATTCGTATCAATGACAAGGAGTGTATTTCCCTATTATATAAAGAGTGTCCACAAATCAATATAAAACAGATCAACAACACAAAAGAAAGATGGACAAGGTTCGAAGAGTTACTGAGACCTAGAAGATGCCCTGTTACTCATAGTAAGAGAAATACAATTAAAGTTTTACTAAGACATCACTTTCATCTCTCAGTTTGGTTGGATCAAAACGTTGGATGACACAGCGTGGGGAAACAGATACTCATGCTTGGGTGATGGGGGTGGAAATGGTACAGCTCAATGGGGGGGATTTGGCGATATCTACTGACATTACAAATGCTTTTGATCCAACCATTCCACTTGGGAGAATTTATTCTATGCAAAGATTTCCACACATAAAAAACGATGCATGTGTGATTAGTTATTACAATGTTTGTAAGAGCAAAACACTGAAAGAAGCCCAAATAGGCATGAAAGAGGTATGTTAAAACAAGCCAAGCACGTGCATACAAGAGCATACATGCGATGTACTGATATGGGAAGATTTCCAAGATAGAGTGTTGTGAAGAAAGCAGGGCACATTTCAGTGTGTGTAGAATGCTGCTGCTCTTGAGAAAAAAAATAAAGTGTGTGCATGTGGAAGAATTTGTAGGCATGTGTGCAAACATGCACACTCATACATAAGACATCTGTGTAAGAATATACGATAACATTGGTTGCCTCTGAGGAGCGAAACTTCATCATTGGGATACAGGGATGAAAAGCGAAACCTTCACTGTCCACAGCTTTATGCCTCTCGAAAGTTGAAAATAGACTACCTCTATAGGCGTCCTCGAAAATGTAGTGGAGAGCGTGGGCAGAAGATAAGGAGCCCCCGATGGCGACTCAGCAGGTGCAGTTAGAGCATCAGAGAAAAAGCTAGAAGAGAGTGGCTTTGGAGGGGCCAGCCAAGGAGGAGGTAGGGGCCTGGCCTGGAACGCTACACAGACATGAAGAGTCTAGATAAGGACTTAGGCATGCACTCCATGTGTTCATCAGATCCACAATGACCTTGGCAAGGGTGGTTCAGTGCAAGCGAGTGTGTGTAGCTGGAGTGCAAGGTGTGGGAGGGAAAGAGTTTGTAGAACTGTATAGTGAAGGCCTCCATAGAGCTTGGCTGAGAAGGGAAGAAGAGAAAGGGAAGCTGGTTAGGAGAAAGGCAGCTTGTCATTGTCTGTCCCTCCTTCCCCTTCTCTCCCTTCTTCTTTGTTCTCATCTTTGTCATCCTCTCCCCCCCTACCCCATTATAATTAGTATTATTTAAGCAGAGGCCAACTGCCCGTGCGTAGCTGGTGAGGCCAGGCTAGCAAAGAAGAGGCAGCGAAGGCTGCAGGAGCCAGAGGGGACTGTCTGGTTATCTGTTGCTATGTAACAAATCACCTCAAAACTTAGACACATAAAACTGCCACCATTTTATTATGCTTGCAATTCTTTGTGTCTGGAATTCTGGCAGGGCACAGCAGGGATACTTTGTCTCTGTTCCACGATGTCTAGGCCTCTCTGGGGTGGCTTCAACAGCGGGGACGGCTCAGTGCTCCTCTGCGTGCGAGATGGCTCGTCCATTCACACGTCTGGCACCTGGGCTGGGGTGGCTGGAACAGCTGGGGTATGGCCAGCATTACTTGTCCTCCATGTGACCTCTCCACATGGCTGGCTTGGGCTGCCTGACAGTAAGCTCAGGGTTCCCAAGAGCAAATGTTCCAAGAGCTCAAGGCTGAAGTCCAAGGTTCTTATGACCCAGCCTTGGAAGATCTGCAGAGTTACTTCCATTGCATTGTCTTAGTCACATGTGGCCAGGCCAAATTTAGCATGTAGTGGGGGCTACATACAGGTCTGAATACCGGGAGATGTGGTTCATTAGCAGTGGGGGCACATCTGAAGTCTGGCTACCACAGGGATCCCAAAGAAAGTGAGTTTTTTGTGAAGGCCGACAGGGTTGGGATCCAGAGCATTGAGGTGAGGTTAGCTTTGGGCAGGAGGGGCTCTAGGGGAGAAGTCAAGGCTGGGGTTGGGGGAATGAATGGGACCAGGGAGGGGCGTGTCTAATTGCTCTGGTTTTGGGTGATGAAGGAAATAAGGTCCTCTGTTTAGACAAGAGTCCTCATCGTGGGGTGTCAGGGTTGCAGAGGGTGAATGAGCTTAGAAATGCTCGTGAAGGGGAGAGGAAGAGACTAGGGCCAAGGTGAATGGGGCTCACTCAAAGTTGGAGTCCCTAGATTTGCAATGACACCCACAATCATGGTTGTATATGATGCTTTTTCCTGGTTATACTCAGAGTTTCCAGTATGGGATTGAAAAAAAAAAATCAGAAAATGGAGTGTGTCCGAGATTTGGGTGTGATTAGGAGGCAGAAGGCAAAGAGTAAATGCTATTGACAAGAGAAGAACCATGAGGCCTTCACAGGGCAGGGAAAGGCGTAAGGCCCAAAGGAGGACAATTTGGGAGAATGTCAGTGGGCAAGAGGAGACAGCTCTCAGAAAATTCAGTTAAATTTTTCCCAGAGTGTTTATGAATGACAGATGCAGAAGAACTGGAAAAGCTCATGAAAGGATGGGCGGATCTGATTTTATGATTTCAGAAGTAGAGCAGTTCTGCGAGTGCGGCCAACAGTGTAGGTGGCAGGAGAGGAGAGAAGAGGAGAAGGTCACAAGGATGAGGTCAAGGAACGAAGCATCCAGCGTGTTGGATGGTGCATGCACGTGGGAACTGAAGTCACCAGGGTGAGGTCTGGGTGGAGACGAAGGCTGTGAACCTGGCGCTAATGTCTTCCATGATCTTGGGGCGGGACTGAAAGACCAGTGGATGATGCAGACAGGGTGTCGGGGCGGGAGTTCTGTAGCCAGGTGTTGCGAGCCTCGGGGAGCAGGGATAATTGTGGTTTGGGGCCACGGTGAGCAGTGAGAGGCGTGAGCCCACTCCCAGCCTGCGGTATGGGGATTGCAGGAACGAGTGGTCTTCTCCTGCCGGGGTTCTGGGGACCAATGTCCTCTTCTTGAGGTAGGGTCAGGTCACAGCTCTGGCTTTATTTTTAACTCACTGCCCCTAGGGCGGGCGCTATGGTCTGAATGCGTCCCCCAAAGTTCATGTGTTGGAAATTTAATCCCCAATGCAATGGTGCTGGGAGGTGGCGACCAATAAGGGGTGATCTGGTCGTGAGAGCTCCGCCCTCATGAATGGATTAATGCCGTCACCGCGAAAGTGGGACGGTTACGGGGACAGTGGGCTGGTTATAAAAGCGAGTAAAGCCCCCTCTTGCTGTCATGCTCGCTTGCCGTTCTGCCTTCTGCCCTGGGTTGATGCACCAAGGGGGTCCTCACCAGATTGTGCCCCCCACACTTAGATGTCGCAGCCTCCAAAACTGTAAGGAATACATTTATTTTCTCTATAAATCACCCAGTCTATACTATTCTGCTATAGCGAATATGGGCTAAGGCAGTGGCCATGCAGCGGGGCTCGGGCGGTGGGGACAGATTGCAGGAGGAGGGGTTGGAGAAACCTAGTGCAACGCTTCCCCCTGGCAGCCCTCCAAGCTGAGCTTCTGAGCAGTTCGGCAGCAACCAGCCCAGCCCAACTCACACTCTAAACAGGCCGCGCCGGCTACCAGAGCAGAACTGCAGTTGTCTGGGCACCTGGGGAGGGGCGGGGAGGAGAAGGGAAATGCTCGGGCCACCTGGGCTTCTGCCTGTCCCTCGGACCAAGGTGGAACACTCATTAGTCGTGGGTGGGCAGCGCCCCTGTTCTAGAATCCCTCACCTCTCTGGAGAGGTGTATGTGACCCCCCTCCCTCAACTTCCCAGAAGCAGGGGGACTCTTTCTAATGGCCAGAAGAAACACGTTAGAAGTGTCCAAAGGACATGACCTCTGCCACGGGAATCCAAAAACATAAGTCACAGTCCCACTTATGTAAAAATGTCAAATTTCTCACCAGGAAGGGAAATTGAAAACAGAAAAGCACTGTGAGCGCTTGGGCATGGTTTCCTGAGGATGACCCTTGGTGGTGGGTCTCAGCTGAAGCTTGCCATGACCACATGTGACAGGCTGGTGCCTCCCCGAACACTTCACTTCTGTCCCAACCTGAGTGTAAATGCCAGTGGGCTCCAAGCTTTGGCCTTTCCGAGGGGTGAGCAAGGCATGTCTCCGGCAAGGTTTTATCGCTGCAAGTAATGGAAACTGACCTGACTTAACCTCAGCAGGGAAGGAAACTCACCAGAAAGGATCTGGTTTATCTCACAGAAGACAAGGGCAGCCAGGCCTCTGGAGGGATGGGACCCAGGAATCAATGTTTGCCAAAGTGTGTTCCCTGGCTCACTGTACCTGGCAGATGCCTGGGGAAATAAAGTGCTCTGTGGCCCAGTGTTTTTGGAAAATGCGACATATCTTTTTCTCTAGACCAGGCGTCCTCAAACTATGGCCCCCCGGCGACATGCGGCCCCCCGAGGAGGACATTTATCCAGCCCGAGGAATGTTTTTGCTGCCGCTGCCTGTCCTGCTTAGCAGCCAACTTGTCTGGTCCCGGGCCCACAGTGCGCATGTGTGGAATGTGCACCGCACTCACCAACAACCCTCCAACAGTCTGAGGGACAGTGAACTGGCCCCCTGTTTAAAAAGTTTGAGGACCCCTGTTCTAGGCACATTGACATATTAAAGGCGCTGATAAGTCTTGCAGCAAGAGAGTTTATCTAATTAGCCAAATACTTCCCCTAAATGTTTGTAGAGCAGGTATACCTATTACAACCTGATTCAGGAGGAAGAGTGTCCACGTCACCCTGTCCTACCCTCCATTGTGATGGAGCTGACTTTACTGTGGGGGTTGTACCCTAGAGAGGCTGGATGTCTGATCGTGGAGGGTCTTTGAATCCTGATTTCACCACGTGCTAGCCGAATGATCCGGGCAAGTTATTCAACTTCTCTAAGTGTCAGTTTCCTATCTAGAAATCAGGTTAGTAATAGTAATATCTCTTGAGGTTGTGGTAAGGATTAAAGGTACTAACAATGCCTGCAAACTATCTGGTTCATAGTAAGTGCTGAAATGCTTAGCTATTATTATTGTTATTAATATTATATCATTACAGGTTAAACACACACACTCTGCATGAACTTCACAACATCAGGGGCAGCTCATGGTTCTGTTTAACACTCACTTATTGGTGTCCACTCCCAGTGGACTGGGGACACAGAGACGAACCCAGTGGCATGCCCCAGGCTTCATGGGGTTCCTAATCTTGTGGGGTAGACAAAGAGGT
>VSMD01018019.1:0-25127 GCA_008750895.1 Mirza zaza
CCTGAGCAAGAGCGAGACCCCATCTCTACTATAAATAGAAAGAAATTAATTGGCCAACTAATATATATAGAAAAAATCAGCCGGGCATGGTGGCGCATGCCTGTAGTCCCAGCTACTTGGGAGGCTGAGGCAGCAGGATTGCTTGAGCCCAGGAGTTTGAGGTTGCTGTGAGCTAGGCTGACGCCATGGCACTCACTCTAGCCTGGGCAATAAAGTGAGACTCTGTCTCAAAAAAAATAAAAAAATAAAAAAATAAAAAAAAAAAGATTTATTTAATAACTTTTTGAAGCAGTATGAGAAAAATATTATCTTGAAGACTGGATTAGGGCCATGATTTTTCAAATAGATGATTCTCCCCCAGTGTCTGTGACATTTGGCAATGTCTGGAAACATAGTGGTCTGAACTGGGAAATGGTGTGTGTCACAGGGATCTAGTTGATAGAGACCAGGGATGCTGCTAAAAAAATGCAAGACAGCCACCCCTACCTCCCAATGAATAATTGTCTGGCTCAAGTGCCAAGGTTGAGAAATCCTGGGTTAAGAAAATATACAAAATTTACACAAGGATATGATTATAGTGAATCACAGAGGAATCTTGGCTGCATAAAAAGGAAAGCGAAGATGTAAGGAGGAATACACACCATGAAAATACTATAACAGAAAGCTAGTTCACATTTTTCAAATTGGTCTCAGATATTTTGTTTCAATAATGTTTTTCTGTATGCCTATATTAATATTTTATTGATTTAATCAGAATGGTTTTATAAGGCACTCATATCTTGCAAGGTAAATTCTCATCATTGCTTATATATTTTTATTATTCTAGGGAACTTGTTCTAGCATGTAAACTTTAACATCCCTTTCTTTAAATTTAAACATAACCTAAACAATACAAAATCACATGAGAATTAGCATTTATGCCTGCAATATATCAGAATGTATATGTTTCCCACCTGAATTCTTAGAGACAATATTCTTAGGTTCTTATATCATTACATTTAAACTCTGCATTATAAATGTCAATAAATTTTTAAATTTCATCATGTGGTTACTAGACATAATTGTCAAATTTATTACCAAACATGTGCACATTCTTTGCTGTTATTATAGAATGATTTATTTATATATTATCTTAGGTACTCACTGATAAAGTAAACACAGACTATAGAAATTTTTATAAATTTGGATGAATTACAAATTATCTAATTAATGCTAGTTTTTTTAGAGTCTTGGTTTTCCCAAGTATATACTTATATCATCCACAAAAACAATTCTCTTATTTTATTTTGTTATGGCAATGCTAGGTCCTTCAAAACAATGTCAAATAATAATGCTGAGAGTTCTAGCACTCTCAAGTTCTGAGAGTTAATAAGAAAATGCATTTTTATGCTTCCTGAAGAAAGAAAATGTTAGCTGTTGTTATTTGGAATTGATATTATTAAGTACATGTCATTTTATTTTCATTTTATTTAGAATTTTGATAAAGGATAGTTACGGATTTCAGTAAATGACATTCATATAATAGCATTTTTATCCATTTAATTTGTTGACAATTTGTTTCTTAGTATAGGTTCATTTTTTAGTTTCTGGGAAAATGTTTTTGTAGCAATGTATTTTTCTCTGGATTTATTGCTAGCTTCTCTTAGGTAATGTTCAAAATAATTTTTGCATACATATCTACATTGATTAATCTATAATTTTTTATGTATTATATGTCAGATTTTTGACATTAAAGTTATGCTAACTTCATACATTGATTTGCAAAGAATGCCATTTATTTTCGATGGCATAGAAGAATTTATGTAATATTAGACTTATTAGCTCTTTAAAATTTAGATCTATCAGACCTTAATGGTATTTTCAATGAGAGATCTTTACCCTTGTAATTTGTTCTGTGAATATTTTTCTATCAAAGTTTCCAATTCTTGAATCATGTTTAGTAATTTTGTTTTTGTTTTGAGTAATCCATTTCCTCTAGCTTTAGGAAATTACCGATTCCTCATGTATCTTTTTTAAACCTCATAACAATTATATACTGCTGAATGATAATTACATAAATGTCCATTACTATTTAATTCCTTGTGTTAAATGAACCACTATAGGATAAGCCATAAAACAAGAGATGGCCATAATTTGGAAATCCTTGGTATGCTACAAAGCCCTAATTTGTATTTTGTTGTAAATTTGTTTTCCTATTGTAGCATGTTAAAGTCATGACTAAATGTTCAAAGAAGGGATCTCCTTCTTCAAATCACACTGGCTTATAGTTAAGAGGATTCAGTTTCCTTTTACTGAAAATAATTTGATATTTTACTTGCCTTCCATGATTGCACAAATAGATACTTTCAAATACATAACCTTAGGATCTTTCAAGAGAAAATAAAAAATGGAACATGCTGTTATTACTAAGTGCTATTATCATTGTCATCAATACAATCACCCTTCAAGTATGAATAACTTCACATAAAAGTTTTTTTGAATCACAATAGGTACTATTATTGCTTTGTAGTGATCTGTCTGTTATGGAATATAGCTGATAATTATCACTCTGAAGTAAAATGTCGTTTCTTTGTGCATTATCTTGTTTGAAATGCTTTAGTATGACAGAACACAGTAAAATTATATTACAGTGCTGATATTAAAATCATGACATTTCTGATATGTATGAAAAATACAATGTTTTACTTTGTCACTCCCAAAAGTATTGTCTTTAGTTGGTGATTTTCTGTTGAAATTTACCAGTAAATCTCTTAATATAAGAAATAACTTCTGCCAGAGAATGGTACAAAAATAGTTAATATATAATTTCTATGACTTTTTATTCATTTTCAGTTATATTACTATATTAATTTAAATATTGGAACACATTTAAAGTGTTAATTGTCTTCTTTGGCTAATGAAGCTGTCAAAACTTTAATCTAGCTCAATAATTCTGACTATACAAGTTTTTGCAAGACATTCTATTCTATATGGTGTTTGGTTTACACATAGTAAGATGAGACAATCATGTTTCTTTTGATTATCCAATCATATTATCTATGACTTAGCTGATCTGACAAGTCAGAATGTACAAATTAAATAATATAATTCTAATAGATTATAATGAAATGAAACAAGTATTAATACGTCAGGTGGGCCAAGCAAAGTTTGAAAGACAATGCTAACCAACAGAACCATGTTCTGACACATCAAACAGAAAGAAAATCTTTATGTTTGTATGCAAATTAAGAGAATATAAAAATAAAAACTATACGTACATAATCGAATAGAAGTTTTAATACTAAAGGAGTGAAAAGTATTAAATTACTCATCAAAAAGTGAAAAAATAATAATCAAAAATAAAAATAAGTTATTGAATATTTATTATGTCCTTGGTATTCTAAGTTTTCTATATAGATTATATCAAATAACCCCTAAAATAATATAGGGTAGGTGATATTATCAAACTCATATAACAATTGAACAACCTGATACTTAAAATAGTGAGAGAAAAATTAATGTGACCAGAATCAATCTATCTACAAATTATAAAATCATTTTTTAACTCAACCCTGCTTGATACAGTCATAATATCAGTCCCTAGCAATACTAGGATTTACATTCATGTTTATTATTTGTCCTCAAATCAAAACAGCAAGGTATGTGCTGTTATCCCCATTATACAGATATGTAAAGTCAGTTTTGGACAGAATAATTGTTCAGGTTCATGCTAATAATTAACAGAGACATACTGTAACCCAGGTCTTTATGATATCACAGCTTCATGTTATACTTCAGCAGAAATTCTTTTCAATAGGGAAGGATTTGAGTATCAGGACTTAAAAATGAACATAAAAAAAGAATATGAAATCGAAGTATTTCCTTGAATTTAAAGATCTTATCTACAAAATTAAAACAAATATTCAGTACAATGTTGCAATGCTTAAATGAGAAAATATATATAAAATATTTAAATCCTTGGGGGCATGGAATAAATGTTAAATAAATATTGGTTTTTATTATTATCATAAGTATCCATGAGATTAAAGAACCAGGTATACTGTAGGAAACACACATACACACACACACAGAACCGTGGAGCTGATCATGGATTGCTTGTATACTTAGAACAACAAATGAGATCATGAAAATATGAAAAATGTCTACCAGAGAGTCTGGAATACTGCAGGTACATAAAAAAATAATGCTTTATGAGAATTAAGCCATGGAATTTTCCAAGGGCATAACATTCTTGCATTGAGGTATTATATTATTGGCCTACTTCCTTATCAGGATTCTAAAGCTGAGCCTTTCTGCTGGCACCATCTGTTTTTCACTACGAATGCCCAGGACATGATTCCTTAATTCAGATGTATAGATAGACAGATGTGGAAGATACATGTGTGTACATGTGTGTGTGTATATATATGTGTATATACTTACATCTCCCTAACACTCTAGCAATCAATTCTTTCACTATTAAAAAATTGATAATTAGTCTTTTTATTCAAGGGAAGGCTTAAAATGCTTTATTACTTATATTATGAAGTAATATAAGTAAAAGAAACAAGAAAAGAAGGAGTTGTCAAAATAAAGAAGATCCCTAAAGGAAAATAAATGCAGATGTGAAAACTAAAGGATAACCAGTCTATTCATAAGTATACAGAAATAATAAGACTGTCTAATTCTTAATAGAGAATTATTTAAGCTAGAAATACAAAACAAAGAAAATGTTTCTGTCAGTGCTGGAGTAACCCCTGAATAATTTATAGCTGCCTTTCTTTAGGGAAGCAAGTAATTATTTTCCAACCTATCAGCATA
The DNA here is from genome assembly GCA_008750895.1 of Mirza zaza. Lineage (NCBI taxonomy): Eukaryota > Metazoa > Chordata > Mammalia > Primates > Cheirogaleidae > Mirza > Mirza zaza. Next base: position 4,801 of record VSMD01018019.1, read on the forward strand.
GATTATCAGGTTTGTGCACTTGTATAAAATTGCCTTATTATATTTAGTATTATGATTTGTGATTTTGTTGCTATTCAGGGACTTTATTATGAATTAAATGGCTTACAGAAGGTCATATTTAAAGACTTCAGAATTCTAGTGAAAAATTTCCTCTAAGTTGCTAGCATGAAATCTTGTCAATGACTTTTGTGCTTTAAAACTATATTTATTATCATAATCTCATACTCACAAACCCAATACTAAATACTTATTTTTACAAATTTCATAACATTTTTAGAATAAAAATATAATATTTTGGTTAATGTAAGTAAAAATAGCCAAATCATTTTTATTTTATTTCAGAATATTATGGGGGTACAAGTGCTTTGGTTACATATATTGTCTTCGCACTGCCAGAGTCAGAGCTACAAACATGCCCATCCCCCAGACAGTGTGCTCCACACCCATTAGCTGTGAATTTACCCATCCTCTCCTCACCCAAACTATTTTGACCAAAACCCAATGGATGTTACTTCCATATGTGAATATAAGTGTTGATCAATTAGTACCAATTTAATGGTGAGTACATGCGGTGCTTGCTTTTCCATTCTTGTGATACTTCACTTAGAAGAATGAGCTCCAACTCCATCCAGGATAATACAAGAGGTAGTTCACCTTTTTATGGCTGAGTAGTACTCCATGAAATACATTTTATTAATACACTCATGTATTGAGGGGCACTTGTTTCCACATCTTTGCAGTTGTGAGTCGTGCTGCTATAGACAGATTATCTGTTTCTATTTGGTTACTTTTAAACGAAGTTATAGGAACTTGTTCATTAAGGGACATGTGTATAGAATAGAATTTATTTAAAGTTTTATTTTATAATGTTCTATTTTTTCTGGAAGACTAACATTTGGGAATCATTTTTGAAATCACATTGTGCGTGTGTGTGTGTGTGTGTGTGTGTGTAGTAGAAAATAAATATTTTTGTATCTCCCAAAATAAAAGTTTGATTTTACTAGCACCAACATAATAAAATTTGAAGGTAATGGCTTCTCTATTTGATGAATAAAAGTCACATAATCCATTCATCTTTGTATGTATTTCAGGAACAGTTTCACCTAAAAGTGCATATGCATTTTATTGTAATTTGATGGGTTCACAGAGTGCATTGACTCTGATGGCTGAATTTTGAATTGAACTCTCAATTTGAAGTCTTTTGAATCCCTAATGAATTCCATAGTACCATCACCATCGATCAGAGCTGTTTCCTTTTATTGTTGCTCATGTTCAAGTCATCATAAAATCACAGTGACTTGGCAAAGTAGGTAATGTGAAACATTCTATGATTGAAAACGCTAATGGTCTAATCATTAGTTTGTATAAGTACAGTACCCTCAGTTGTGTTTCTTAAGCATTTATCATTTTAAAAATTTAGAAAATGTATTCAATCACCAGCCATAGCTCACTGAACCAAAATGTTATATCACACTGAAGACAGAATAAAAAATAACAAAGTGTCAAGATTCTTTTACAATTTGTTTAGTCACAAATTTATGTCATTTTTTGTCTTTGACTCTTTCCTTACTAAAAAGGAATTTAAGCTAAAAATACATTTCAGTAATATCCAACACAAATAATTTCTTCTAATCAGCAAGGTGTTTTTAACTGGCTCACACAGGTATTCTATACTCTTACATCTAAGATTTTTCTCATGAATTTCTAGGCACATGGAGAATTAGTAAAATAGCTCCTATTCATTCTATAAAAAGAAACATTATGACAGCATTTTTCTAAATCTTTTGGCTGGAAACTGGATCCAAGGGGTATTAAAACTTTGTTCCAGAAAGCCATTCATTGGAAAAACAAATTTATGAAATAACCAAAACTATATTAATCTCTATTATAAGAATCTTCAGAGCCTCCATGTTTCCTAGGTGCATCAGGAATCTTATAGAGTGTACAGAATGCAGAGATTTCTTACTCTACTTGAATTTTAAAGTTTATATTTTCAAAAATTATTTTCATAATGCATCTTTTAAAAAATATGTTATGCCAATGGAACTTGGGGAAAGAGGGTTTTGGAAAAGATGGTATAGAACAGTAGCATCTAAAGACAAAAACTATTCATGCTTAAGTTCTATTTGTAAATCTATCTTCAAAAACCTCTATTCTTCTTTCTTCTATTTTCTTCATTCCAGAAACAGCAGCATAAAGGTCTGATCAAGTTTGACCATGTACAAAATGACAGCATGATGTGGTTGTAGCACCCCAGTGCCTCTCATTCCCCACAGAGGCAAACTCTAATCTAGTGTTATGAAGAGTTCTATTTACAGTGAGAAATCCGTTCATACAACCCAGAACATTAGGATCTCTGGCTTTTATAACCTTCTACAGCTCAGTGGAATGGGAGGAGAGACATAGTTTTAGGACGTGCAATCCATAGTGAATGTTTGGGTTAGTGGCACATGCTTATCTGTTCTGCCACAGTTACAGAATCTGGTTAATTCATATTTCAATTCTCACACCAATATTGGACCTATTTAAAGGTGTCAGTCAACAGGCCTGGCTTAGGTCTAATACAAATCATCAGAGCTGGAGCCACACACACACAAAAAAAATGATATTTGCACATGATGGATGGCTTTGATCTAAAATGTAAACATTTTGTTGCAGGTTGTCTTGGTAGTGATTTATTTCTTTGTATGCTTGAGTTTTTGTTTATATATTTTTATGTATTGGATGGATAATCAAGTTTAATTAGATTGTATTTGTTATAGGAAGATACCCAGCTAGATAGATACTCACACTTAGATTTCTAACAATATATAGCTGCAATCTGAGAAAATATACCCTGAACTCAACACAGCCACCAAGGACAAAGTGTAGTCTCATGTGGGATTCAAGGAAGAATTGGAGAGGGAAATCAAAATGTATATATTGAATGATTACGTTATCTTAATGGATGTTGGAGATAAATGGTGCACCTCTCTAAGGTCAAACTCTCCTCCTATGCACTTGATCCTCTTTAATTTTTGCATCAGCAATCATCTCTATTTAATCAGTGACAGCAACAGAATTACTATATTTTCAGAATTGAAAATAGTCTCCTAGCCCACTTTCTTCAAATGTTAAACTTTTACTTTTCTTCCTTACAAGAAAATTGTTTTAAAAATGTGTTTATATTCTCTAATTCTTCTCATCCATTTTTTTCTATATATACTTCAGCGTGCTTGTTACTACTCTCACCTACTGAATCTTCCTCTCAATCCATCAGTGATGCTACCGATGCTTTAATATGATCCACCAGCCAGTAGATTCTTCTCTTACATGACATGTCAGCATGAATTACCAAAAGAGAACACTCTCTTCTGCTTCAAATAATCCCTTTTACTTAGATTCCAAAACCTCCATTCTCCTGATTTTTCTCTTATATCGATAGTGGTTTCTATTGCTGATTCTTCCAGCATTTGTAATATTGGAGATTTGCAGTACTAAATCCTCACACCTCTTCTCTAACATTTATTCTCTAAGTGTGTTCTAAACTAATTACATAGCTTTTAAACACCATCTGTAAACTGTCAACAAAATAATGCCTCAAATAGAGTACTCTTCCTTGTATATCGATAATTTAAATTCTTTGTCTGATAATTCCAAAGTCTGTGTCATACCTGAGTCTGCTTCTGATGCTTGCTTTTTATGTCTTCAGACATTTTTTTTTTTGCACTTTTGCTGTGCCTTTTAGTTTTTTGTTGAAAGCTAGGCATGATGTGTAAGGTACTAGGAACTGAAGTATGTAACTTTATAATGTGAGGTTTTACATTAATTGGACTAGTAGTTAGGAAGCATTTAACTTTTGCTGAAATTATAAGTGCCAAAGGCTTTAATTTACTCTAGTATCCTGTCTCCTCAACTGGTTCTATCTCCCCCCACCCACCCCCAAAGGACTACTTCTCAAATAGAATTGATGCATTGCATCTCTTTCAGATATAATCCACTACTATTATACTGGATCCTGTAGTCATATTGATGTGGTGGTAAGGTGTCAGGGAGGGAAAACATTCTACATCCCTATGATTAGGTCTCAGTCTTTTAGCTTGTGTCCCTGGCCTGTAACTTTCATTAGTGTTTCTTAGCATTCCCCTCCTCCTTAGATGAGACAGGAAGAAGAGAAGGGACTGGTGTTGGATAAATCCCCTTCCCTCAGATTGAGTCAGGCTCTGGTAAAGCCTTTTCCCATAGAAAGTAGGTTGTTGTTATGGAGAACATTCTGGGCATATAGCACAATGGTTACTTTTCTTCTCCCTCTGCCTGAATCACGAGGGGATATTTATTGTATCTTTACAGTGAGATACCAGTGGCTTCCTGGAGGTAAATTCATCAAGTTCTGGAGATCCATGTAAGACTGTTACCTCAGGAGTTTCTTATTCTCACCATAGACCACACTCAGCCTCCAGCCATTCATCTTAATTACTATTTAAGTGTTCATATCAGTTTTTGGCTCCAGTGGCTTCAGTTAAATGTAATCAGATCTTGGCTGTGACACATCTGATTTGCCTGTCTCTCCAGATTTTGGAGTAACAGTTTGCCCTGTGATCTTAATTCTCTGATAAGATCAAGAAGCATCGTTGATTTCAGTTTGTTCAGCTTTTTCCTGTTCTAAGGCCAGAGTGACAGACTCCAAGCTAAGGAGGAACTAAAACTGAAATTTGTATATCAAAAATTTATTCAACATCTCCACTTCAATTCTACATGACTTCTGAAATCAACTGCCCAAAAACCAAGTTTGATCTCTATCTACCATCCTTCAACCTGCTTTTCCCCCCAGTTTTTATAGCACAATTAAATGCAACTCCATCCTTATGTATGCTCAGACCTTAAATCTTAGTGTCATGTGTTTTTATCTCTATCATGACACATATATATGGCATTAGAAGACTGTTTATTTTATTACCTTCTTCACCACCATGCTGATCCAAGCACCTATCATAACATAGATTATTGCAAGAGCCTCCTAACTGGCTTCCCGGCTATTGTCTTCACTTACCTGCAGTCTACTGTCAAAATATGAGCCATACTAGAGCTTTTACAAGGATGAGTCAAATTATATTACTCTCATTTTCACCATCCCCATATTTACTGCTTGACTATGAATAAAATACAAAAGTCCAATATTACATGAATTTCTATCCACTACTTCTATCATACCATCACTCCACTCAGCTCCAGCCACATGTCTTCTGTGCTACTCCTGGAGAATATATCCATGTAAACACCTTGTTTGGGGCCTTTCCATTTATTCTTTCTGTCCTATATTGCCTCAGAGGTTTGTATTACTTGATCTCATACTATGTTCAAATAACATCTCTGTGTGACATTCTCTGACCAATCTATTTAAAATCACCTACCCTAGAGCTTTATCTTTGCTCACATCTATAACAGTCTTTAGTTGTATGTATTTATGTATTGTCTGTTTCTGCACATTAGAATATAAGATTCCTGAAAGCAGATATATTTATCTATTTTGTAAACTAATGCATCACCAATGCCCTGAACATAGACTGAGATAAAGGAGGTTCTTCATACGTTTATTTACTAAACAATTAAATTTTATTTCATTTTAATAAGAACAGTCTGTAAGGGAAAATGCATTTGTATAGGCAATAAGTTTCATGGGCCAAACTAAGATGAATGTCACAATGTTTTTTCTGGCCTGGCCCCCTTGGCTAGCCAGCCTTCTGGGGAGGCATGAGTCAGCACATTCATGTAACCAAGGTGTTATCACCTGTGTGAACCCACGTGATCACACTATCCCATGGCATGTTGTCACTATTGTTCAGAGCCATATATAAGCGCTCACCATATTCTTGGTCATGCTTTTCGCCACTACTATATCCCCCCAACAATAAAGAGTGTGTCTCACCTACCCGCTGCCACTCGCCTCTTCTTCCAATTTCCGAAACCTGCACTGGAGCACACGCTAGCCACAGAGCTTTCTCCTCACGCTTGACGTAGTCTGGCAGGATCCGGAGGGGTAACTGTCCTGTCCACCCCAGCAGGTGAGGACATGTGGCCTTTATGTGCTTGTGGCAGCCAGTGGCAGCGGTCCTCACATCATGGGGAGCTGCCATGGGGTGGGAGCAGGTAGAATGTACACCTGTTGCCCTGGAAAAGGCCTTGAAGGCCTTGGAGGAGTTGCTGCAGCCTAAGGACCGAGCAGCGACCGGTCAGGTGGGCTGGTTCTTCTTTACAGCCCTCTGGGAGCAGCATAAGGGCACCCTTCTGAGGGAAGCTCAGATAACGGAGTTACAAGAGACAGAGGAAAATTTGAAAGCCCGCCTGTAGGAGTTGGAGAAACAGTTAAGGAGCAGTCTGACCTTCGACGCTGAGGAAACCGCTACTATGCAGAAGGCTGAGGGCAGAGCCCCTCTGCTGAGAGCCCGCCCAGTCGTAAAGCAGAGAATGGAGCATGCGCAACCCATAAGCCCCCCCCGCCCCAGGTGCCGCAGGGCGCGCCTATAGTAACGGGAGCTTATCTCTTACTCTGCCTACACCCCACAGAGCTGCGGGAGCTGAGGGAACAGTGCAGGCCCGTCCTAGGGAGACTCGTCTGCCTGGTTGTTGTGCTTATGGGATGAAGGGAGGGACAGCGTCCTGTGCTCCCCACGGGAGATGGAGCAATTGGCATCCATAACTACACATCCTTCCCTCAGGCAGAGGCTACAGACTAGTGGTCGCTGGGGCGAGGGCCACCACTTCTTGCTTGAATGGCTAATGGCTGCTGTCCACACAGAATAGGATGATGCTGGAGAACTACCCGAAACCGTGAGTAAGTGGACTTCATACATGGACTTAATTCAGATTCTTCAAGGGTTTCGAATGCGCCAAGCCATTTTTGCAGTAGATAACTGGCTGGCAGGGTTTATGAGGAGCACTTCACTATACGTACGTGTGATCTAATCTTAGCCATAGCTCCCCCAGGTTCATTTGGTTTACTGGCAGCTGTGCTCACTCCCTATGTGGGGAAGCGGATACATGAGGTCACCACTACCATGGCTGCTCTGGGAGATGCCGAAGAGCAGAAAGGGGAGAAGGCACAAATGTGTATGCTACAAGGACCCAAGAAGCATCCTAGAGCTCATGGCCCCTGCAGAAGAAGGCAGTACAAGGGCCCCAGAAGGTGTCTCAAACTCAGATGTGGCTCAACCTCCTACTAGCAGGAGTATATAAAGAGAATATAAACAGCCTAATGAAGTATTGCTGGCTTTGTGGAATCAGCTGGCTCCCCACCAGCGATTCACGAAAGCACCCAAGAGGCAGGAAAATGAGACTCCCACCAGGGAGACCCACAATGTGCAGCTGGAAGATTTTATGGTTCAAACCCTCCTCTTTGAGATAGACTAGGGGCTAGGCCAAGGCACTCAGAGGGAGCCCCGGATAACAGGAGGCTGCATGTGGAATTTGCTATTCATTGGTCCCCTATGAATGTACAGTGAGTTTTGGCCTTGATGTACATGGGAGTGGCTGTTCCCTAATCTATGGAAACCCTGAGTGGTTTGCTGGACAAACAAGCCATATAAATGGCTGGGATAGGCAGACTGATAACATTAAGCAAGTGACTATTTCATTGGGGATAGGGTGTTTGACCCCCAGGCCTTACACTGTGTATGTGTCCCCTGTCAGGGAATATATTCTGGGTGTTCATATCCTATATGGCTTAACCCTAACTGCCTCTGCGGCTGAGTTTTGCCTCTGAGTTAGGGTTTTGAAGCCGGTGGTCGTGGCCACCCTCATCACCCACCATAGTTTCTGCCCACACCTTGTCATGTGATATGCACCTGACAATATCGTTTGGTATGACGTGTCATGAAGAAATTTCACAAACCATACTGCAGCTGGCAAAGGCCAGCATAGTGTGCCCTGATCACAGTCCATTCAACTCTCCTATTTGACCTGGTAAGAAACCGGATGAAACCTGGAGAATAACAGTAGGCTACCAGGAGCTGAATAAAGTAATTCCCCCACTGCATACCTCGGTGCGGTTTATACTGGATCTGATGGATCATTTGACTTTGGTGCTTGGACAACACCACCATGTAGTGGACCTGGCCAATGCTTTTTTCTCCATAGACATAGCTATGGACAGTCAAGACCAGTTTGCCTTCATGTGGGAAGAACGACATTGGACATTTGTGGTGGTACCACAAAGATACCTCCACAGCCCAACCATGTGTAATGGTTTGGTGGCATAAGATTTGGCCACATGGAGTCAGCCACCCTCAGCGTTTTTGTCTCATTTTATTCATGATATGATGTTAACCTCTGATTCCCTTACAGATCTGGAAGATGCTGCCGCCAGTCTTCAAACCTCATTAGAACAATGGGGTTGGGCGCTAAATAACTACAAGGTCCATCGAATTGGCTTGCTGGTCAAATTCTTGGGTGCTGTCTGGTCAGGTAAGACAAAAGCAATCCCTGAGTGAGTTATAGATAAGATTCAAGCCTTCCCACTACAGTAAAACAGTTGTAAGTGTTTGTGGGGCTCTTTGGGTATTGGTGTATATTAATTCCCCACTTGGCCCAACTATTGTGGCCATTGCATTCATTGTGTAAAAAGGGGGCACAGTGGGACTGGTCCCTGGAGGCAGAGGCCTCTTTCATTGCAGCCAAGAGGGCTGTTGCACAGGCCCAAATGCTAAATGCAATAGACCGTTCACAGCCATTTGACCTTGATGTGGCAGTCAACTCAAGTGGGATGGGCTGGAGTTTGTGGCAGCACCAGCATAAGCGGTGAGTCAATAATGGGTTTTGGTCCTAGACTTGGAGGGGTCCCCAGGAGTGCTATTCCTTGGTGGAAAAGCAGCTGGCAGCTGTGTATGCCGCCCTTCAAGTCTGTGAAGCTATAACTGGGCAGTCTAAGGTGCTAGTGTACACCACATTTGCCATAGCAGGATGGATGATGTCATGGATAACCAGACCAGGGGTAGCCCAGACACTCACTCTGGTGAAGTGGGGAGCTTACTTGGAGCAATGAGCCAAGTTAGGCTTCAACCCTTTGATGGCAGAGTTGTAGATAGTACTGGGTCCTGTTGAATTTGTGTCTGATGCTGACCCTTATACCATGGCAGTACCTAGGGAAGAGAGTCCATACCCTGAAGGAAGGGGTTCCCCTCCAGCAGAGGCATGGAATACCGATGGGTTGAGTCATGGCCCCTTAGCGCAGTAGATTGCAGTAGCTGTTCAGTTGGATCATGATGAAATTTGGTTTGAAAGGGAGCAAGAACAAAGCAGCTGATGGGCTGAATTGTGTGCCATGTGGATTGTAGTTGTGCACGAGAAACCACACTGTGGGATGAATCTCAAAAGAGTTTTATGCAAACATTACTCAAAATAATAATGCCACCCATTGGTGGAGTGAAAAACCTTTGGTGGGAACTGTTCCCAGTGACAGAGTGCCCCCAGGATTTCTGAGGGTATATGCAAGACATGGGTGGCTTTATCTTCCTGCTCAGTGGATGGGAAGATGCATGTGTGGATGGCCATACATCCCAGGGAATGTCTTCCCCACTTTACCGAGAAGCCACATAACTGGGATGCTGTGTTCTCCTGTTGGCAGTGGGTGAAATGGAACTCCTTGGTTGTTTTGCCTGGTAGCCATCCTTTTTCCTGGGGATGGAGCCATTAAGGTAGAGATAAAACGTGAATGCCCTAGTGGAGTGTACTGCTCGGGCCCTGAATCAAACCCATCAGGACTTGGCCTTCCTAATGGATGAGGATACTCATATGAGAAAGGTAGTTTTGCAAAACGGCATGGCCTTTGATCTCCTCATTGCAGCTCAAGGAGGCACATGTGCAGGCATACATACTGAATGTTGGTTGTATAGACATACCTGAGCACCAGGAGGATATTTCCTCTGCATTGAAGGAAGTTGATGGCAAGGTACAGGCCATCCAATAGTTAACTGCAGACCCATTACAGCTGTGGTGGGAATGTCTCTCATCCTCCTGGCATTGGACTCTTTTAGTATTAAGAGCTGCTCGCTGTGGTCTGGTGATATTGTTTTTCCCTGTATTGTTGCTGTAGCCTTTGTGCCCAGGGGGCCTCCCTGTGAGCCTGTGTTTCAGCTGCAAAATCCATTACCTGGGGGTGGAATGTAAGAGAAAATGAATTTGTATAGGCAATAAGTTTCTTAGGCCAAACTAAGATGACTGCCACAATGTTTTTACCAGTCCAGACCCATGGCTAGTCAGCCTTCTGGGGAGGCATGAGTCAGTATACATATGTAACCAAGGTGTTATCTCCTTTGTGAATCCATGTGACCATGCTGTCCCATGGTATGTCGCCACTATTGTTCAGATCCATATATAAGCCCTCACCATGTATTTGGTCATACTTTTCACTGCTGCTTTATCCCCCAAACAATAAAGAACATGTCTCACCTGTCCACTGCCACTTACCTTTTCTTCCAATTTCCAAAGCCTGTGCCAGAACACTCTATAGCCACAGAGCTTCCTCCTCATATAGTCAGAGACTATAAAACTCTGGCTATATTCTATCTGTTCTAGAATAAGAAAAGCATACAGAACCAATTATATTTATAGATATTTCATATTTAAAATAAATAGTTCTTGTTAAATTTAACATTAACTTTTGACTTTATTATAAGTTATTAAAGGAGAGAGGCTAGATTAATGATAAATAAGGCCTAAAGAAGATGAAAATATCATTTATTGTTTTCCTTCACTTCTTTTTACTACATAGAATATTTTTAACAACAAATGTTATGTTGTGTCCCCACTTAATTTGAGTAGCTAGTATTTTTGTGTACTCTATAAATTATAACTTGGATAAATATATTTATATTAAAAGCTATCCACTTTCTGGTAAAGCTACATACAGTATTCTGCCGTAAACATGACCTCAAAATAATGAATGCTTGCCTTTTGACTATATTTTTGTCTATTGCACTATTTCCTAAAACTTCTTAGGACATTCCTTACATCCACTGAGTTTATACTCAGGCATTTCATCATGTACTTATGTTAAGTCTCAGACTACTTAGTAATTAAAACTTTTCTGACTAAAAACCAGCATTTCTAATATATAATCACTTCTAAATTAAATTTATAATTAATCATTTTTCTAATAGTAATGATCATTATTATAATAATGTTTCTTTTCCTAATTTCCATAATCATGTTATAAGTAGCAGAAAATGTCACAGCTTGTTAGAGGTTTGGGAGTATAACAGGCCTCACTTCTGTTATTTTTACCTAGTGGAAATTATTGAAACATGTGAACACATTCTTATAGTCCTTACCTATCTCTATAGGTATTTATCATAAATATGGGAATCTGCTTCTTTTTCTATCTATAATTACGAGACAGTAAGACCATGAAGAATACAAAGTGCACAAAACATGGAGTAGTGAAAGGAATTCAGGCTATTGTTCAAAGTAGACTTGTGTAAAAATCCTATCTGTGCAATTACTAGCCATATGACCTAGAATAATTTCAATAATCCCTCTGAATATTATAATACTTTATTCTGTGTAAATTTGAAAAATGATGAAGTGACTTTATGAGGGCTAACCCAGAATTCATTTTGGATCTGTATTTTTTTCTTAAAATGGATAATCTTGGCATGATGTTAAGACTTCAAGCCTCTGGAATTTGTCAGTCTGAACTTCTTTTTCTGGGAAGATGAAATAGATAATTTTTCCCTTTTTTTTCCTTCAAGTACAACTGAAAACCCTGGGAAATATACATAAAACAAACAAAAGTGCTCAAAAAGGTAGAAGGAAGAGAGCAACCTGGCTAGACACTTTGGGACATACGGAATGAAATAGTGTTGAGTTATGTGAGTTTGGTTTTGCCTTAAATATCACAGGATTGGGGCAAAAAGAGCTATCATCCCAGAAAAGCTAATGGGTTCTCGCAAACAAAATGCCTTCCCTCTCCCCCAAAATCAAACAATAAAAAAGCCACCCTAAAACATGTGTTCTCTCTATCTAATGGAGCAGAATCATGGCATCCTAGAAAGACAAAAAAGTTTAAATAATTGCTCTGCTGCAAGCAAACACCACAGAAAAAAAAATATGTTGTAATGAGTGACACATCTGCTAGGGTAGAGTCCTATAATGCAGAGTAGAAAGCTGGAAATTTCATACCTGTCATGTACTAACAAGGTCCCATCTCTGTATGATAAAAATAGAGGCAACATGATGAAGAGCTCATACTTCCAAACCTACTTTAAAATAGTGAGACACCCTTCTCCCCGACTGTTGGAGTATTGTCAACAAAGGTCTCATGGAGAAATCAGGACTTTCACTACCACGGAATAACTCAATGGATGTGCTCAATAGCAGAATGGAAGATACAAAGGAAAGTTCCCTGGAACACAAAACAGTACAAATTACCCAATATGAAAAACACACAGATAAGAGACCAAAGGCAGAGGAGGAGGAAACAGGGTCTCTGGAATCTATGAAACTATAACAGAATACCTAACATTTGTGACATTAGATGTCAAGAAATACAACAGAAAGAAACGGGAGCTAAAAATAGACTCCAAGAGATAATGGCCAAAAATTCCCCAAACTTAGTTTAAGACAAAACTACAGTCAAGAAATTTAGTGAACTATACATACAATAAATTCAAAGAAATCTGTGCCAAGATATTGTCAAACTTTTGAAAACTGAAGACAAAGAAAAAATTTTGAGAAAAGTGAGATAAAACTGACAAATTACCTATATGAGAAAAGCAATGCAGATGATGGTGGAATTCTCATCAGAAATCAGGAGGCCAAAAGAAAATCAGATGACATTTTTCAAGTGCTAAAAGCAAAGGAGTGTCAATCATGTAAATAAATGGCTAAAAATTCTCTAAATAGAAAATGATAAAAGAAGGGATCTTAGATCACCTAAAGAAGAATGAGCAGAGAAAGAATAAAAATATAGGTAAAGACAATATGTTTTTCTATTTTTGGTTTCCTAAATCATGTTTGACAGTTGAAGCAAACATTATAACACTGTATGATGTGAATCTAATTATATATGAAATAGTTAAGGCAATTATAAACAGAGAAATGTAATGGGACATAAAATGTAAGTATAAGGTCTCTATACTTCCTACAGATTGATAGAATGTCAACATTAATATACTGTGATAAGTTACAAATATATAATTTAATACCCAGAGAAAACACTAAAACAACTAAGTAAAGACTGTATAGATAGACACACACAGATACACATAAATACATCATATATATACACAAGTATGTGTGTGTGTATACTCTATTTTGTTATTGTATCAGAATATGTGAGGTTACAAATGCTTTGATCACATAAATTGACTTTGCACAGCCCTATTCAAAGCTACAAGCATGCCCATTTCCCAGACAGCAAGCACTGTACCCATTGGGTATGAATTTACCCATCCCCTCCTCCCCCCTCCCACCTGTTCAATCCCCAATGAATGTTACATCTATATATGTGCATAAGTGTTGATCAATTACTACCATTTAATGGTGAGTACATGTGGTGTGTGTTTTTCCATTTTTGTGATAATTCACTTAGAATAATAGTCTCCAGTTCCATCCAGGTTAATATAAGAAGTATTCACCATATTTTTCGTGGCTGTGTACTACTCCATGGTATACATATGCCACATTTTATTAATCCACACATGTATTGAGAGCATTTGGGTTGTTTCTACGTATTTGCAATTATTAATTGTGTTTTTATAAACACTTTGAGTGCAGGTGTCTTTTTATAGAATGTATTTTTTTTTCCTTTGACTAAATACTCAGTAGTGGGATTGCTGGATCAAATGCAATTCCATTTTTAGTTCTTCGAGGCATCTCCATACTACTTTCCATAGAGGTTGTACTAGTTTGCAGTCCCACCAACAGTATATGAGTGTACCTTTCCACATTCATGCCAAAATTTGTTGTTCTGGGACTTTTTGATAAAAGCCATTCTCACTAGAGTTAAGTGATATCTCACTGTGGTTTTGATTTTCATTTCCCTGATAATTAGAGGTGTTGAACATTTTATCATGTCTATTGGCCACAGAAGGAAATCAAAGCTATCCAAATGGGGGCAGAAGAGGTCCAATTGTAGTTCTTTGTGCCTGATATGATCTTATATCTAGAAAAATTCCAAAGATTGTGCCAAGAGTCTACTGGAATTGATTAATAAATTAAGCAAAGTCTCAGGTTGTAAAGTCAATGTGCACAAATCAGTAGCATTCATATATACCAACAAGAGTCAAGCTTACGACAAAATCAAAGACTCAATACTTTTCACAATAGCAACAAAGAAAATAAAATACCTGGGAATATGTTTACCTATGGAGTTGAAAGGCCTCTACAGGAAGAACTGGGAAACACTGAAAAGGAAATAGGAGAGGATGTAAGCAGATGAAAAAACATACCATGTCCATGGATCTACAGAATTGACATTGTTAGAATGTCTATACTACCCAAAGTAATCTATAGATTCAGTAAAATCCCTATTAAGGTATTGACATCATTTTCTGCAGATCTAGAAAAAATGATTCTATGCTTTGTATGGAACTAGAGAAGACCCTGTATAGCCAAAGAAACCTCAAGCAAAAAAGAACAAATTGGGAAGCATCAATTTACTAGACTTCAAGCTATGCTACAAGACTATAGTAACCAAAACAGTATAATACTGGCACAAGAACAGAGACATTAGACCAATGGATCAGAAAACAGAACCCAGATAAAAACCATCCTCATATTGCCACCTGATCTTTGACAAAGCAGACAAAAACCTACACTAGGGAAAACAATCCCTATTTAATAAATGTTGCTGGGAAAATTGGACAGCCACATGTAGAAGATTGAAACAGGATCCACACTTCTAACCACTCACAAAAATCAATTCATGATGGATGACAGACTTAAACCTAAGTCATGTAACCGTAAGATATCTAGAAGAAAATGTCAGAAGAGCTCTTATAGACATCGGCCTATGCAAAGAATTTATAAAGACCTCAAAAGCAATCACAGCAACAACAAAAATAAATAAATGGAACCTTATTAAATTAAAAAGCTTCTACACGGCCAAGGAAACAATCATTAGAGCAAATTTACCACTTATAAAATGGGAGAAAATATTTGCATGCTATATATCTGATAAAGAGCTGATCACTAGAATCTATAAAGAATTCAAATCAACACTAAAAAATATCAACAAACCCCATTAAAAAGTGGGCAAAAGACATGAACAGAAACTTTTAAAAAGAAGATAGACTAATTGCCAAAAAAATTTTAACATTCCTCTCCACCAAAAAACACATTTTAAAGCTCAGATGATTTCAGAGGAAAATTCTACTAATCATCTGAAAAAGAAATTCTACATAATCTACTCCAGAAAGAAAAGTAGATGGTAGACCTCCCAATTCATTTTATGAAGCTAATACCATTCTTCCAAAAACAGGCACAGACTACAAACAAAAACAAATCTAAAGACCAATATCCTCATTGGTATAGATTAAAAACATTCTTATAAAAATAATTATAAACCATCACCAAGAGGGATTTATATCTAGCATGTAATACTGGATTACTATTCAAAAGTCAATAAATGTAATCTATCAAGTTAACAGTTCAAGTGAGAAAAATCACAAGATCGTATCAATTGATCCAGAAGAAGCATTTCACAAAATTCAAAATTCATTTATGGTTTTAAAAACATCTCAGAAGAACAAGAATATAATGGAATTTCTTCTATATTGGCCACATAAATTGCATTTCCACAGCCCTACTCAAAGCTATGAGCTACAACTTTATAAAGAGAATCTATAAAAAAACTATTAGTAACTTATTTAATCATGAAAGACTGAATGTTTTCATCCTATAAGGAATGTGAAAAGGATGTCCACACTCACCTGTCTTATGCAACATAGTATTGGGGATTCTAGTCAATGAAATAAGGCAAGAAAGGCCAATAAAAAGCATACAGATCAGAAAGCTAAAAGGAAATAGTCTCTGTTTGCAATTGACATGATCATCTTCATAGAAAATCCCAAAAACCCTATTTGTTTTAAATGTTCTAGAACTAATAGGTGAGCTCATAAATTTGAAATGATACAAAACAAACAAAAATGAAATGAATTTCTATTACTAGCAGTGAACACATGGACACAAATTAAAACTACAATACCATTTATAATTGCATAAAAAAGAGAAGTGACAAAATACTTAGGAGTATATTTAACAATACATTTACAGGACTAATATGCTGAAACTGTACAATAGTAATAAAAGAAAAAATATTTAAATAAATGGGAAGACACATAGTGTTCATGGATTGGAAGACTCAACATAACAAAACTATCAATTCTCTATTGGTATACAGGTTTAACAAAATTTCCATCAAAATTTGAGCAAGGATTTTTATATAGTAACAATATTATCTACACTGTATATGCAAGAAAAGAAACTAGATAGCTAAAATAATTTTGCAAAAGAATAATAAAGTAGAAGGAATTGAGGAATTGGTCTACTCAAATTCAAGATAAATAGCTACAGGATTCAAGAATGTGTGGTATTTACAGATGTATAGTGTTTCGATCTTTACTTCATTGAAGAGGTTGAGATTATCATTCTAGAGTTATGGAAGTAGGCCAAACACACAATACCACCCACTGGACAAATGAGATCAATAGCGGTTTATTAACTACATATACTCACAGCCTAAAGGTGGAAGACACCACATGCCATGCAATAGTTCAGTGGGTTTCACTCTGAAGAAGAGAGCCTCCTGGTTTTCTCCAAATGTCAAAGTACACAAAATAATGAGCTTTAATTTTAAGTCTTACACAACAGATAGCTATATAGATAAATGTAACAGAATAGAAAACACAGAAATAGACACACGCAAATATGCCTAACTAATTTTTGACAAACGTGAAAATGTAATTCAATGAAATGGAGGAAGGATAGCCTTTTCAGGAAATTATACAGAAACAATTGAATATTAATAGGCAAAAAAAGAAAAAGGAAAAAAGAAATGCATACTTCACATGTTATACTAGCATCAGCCCCAAATAGATCACAGACTTCAACATTATTTTTAAAACCATAAAAATTTAGGAGAAAAAAGAAAAACATCTTCAGGAACCAGTACTAGGCAAAGAGTTCTTACTCTTGACACCAAAAGTACAATCCCTAAAAGGAAAAACTAATAAATAAACTATACTTCATCAAAATTAAAAACTATTGTGAATGACAGTGCTAAAAAGATATGTCAAGCTGTAGAATCAATTAAGAATTCTAGGGATTGTCAAAAATGGCGGACTAGGGATGACCTCCTTGCTCTTTTCTCTTGGAGTGGGAGGTGAAGAAGGCGGCCTGAATCACTTGACCGGGTAGTTCTCCTACAGGATCAGCTTCACGGAACTACAGGGAAGCTTCAAGGGGCAGCAGCACCGGGAAAAGGAAGAAAGTGACTCAGTGGATTTACTGTGAAGTTCCGAGAATCCGAGTGGTACTGCGGGGATTAGAGTGTAAGCTGGCCGTGCTTAGCGGCCAGCCAAACAGCTGTGCACTCCTTCCTACAGGAGAACAGTGTCTCCCTCACCGACCTCCACACCCACACAAGCAGAGAAGTGCCTGAAGACAGCGTGAAAAGGTAACACGAACGGGCAGGCAGGCTGGAGAGGAGGCAGGAGCAGAAAGTAATTTGAAATCTCCAGGGCACCGTGTAAGGTCGCCATTGCTGGGAGAGCTATAAACACTTGAGGCTTATGCCTCACTTGTGAAGGGACAGAAAAGTGAGACAGATTGCTCATTTGACTGAGTAACCGGGTGGACTCAGCGGCGGCCCAAGCACTGCAAGGGAGGGAGTGGAAGAGGGGAGTGAGAGCCATCCTCCGGGAACCTCCTGGGATCCCCAGTGACACAAGCTCCGCCGCTGTGGGACGCACAGGCAGCTTTCGTCTGGCGGCAGAACTCGCCGGCGAGTCCCAGCCTCCGCTAATACTCCGCTAAGAGTTCCAGCAGCTTAGACTTTGGGTGTGAGTTTTAGTTCCCGTCCCGCGGTGGATCTTGCCGGCGGGTCCCAGCCTCCACTGATACTCCGCGAGGAGTTCTAGCAGCTTAGACTGCAGATACGCGCCAGTAGTTCCTGTCCCTCGGCGGACTTGCCAGTGGGTCCCAGCCTCCGCTGATACCCTGCGAGGAGTTCTACCAGCTTAATCTGCAGGTGCGCTCTGGTAGTTCCTGTCCCACAGCTGAACTTGCTGGCGGGTCCCAGCCTCTGCAGATACTCCGCGAGAAGTTCCAGCAGCTTAGACTGTGGGTGCGCGCTGGTAGTTCCCGTCCAGCGGCGGACTTTCCGGTGGGTCCCAACCCCTGCTGATCCTCTGCGAGGAGTTCCAGCAGCTTAGACTGCTGGTGCGCGCCGGTAGTTCCTGTCCCACGGCCGAACTTGCTGGCGGGTCCCAGCCTCCACTGATTCTCCGCGAGGAGTTCCAGCAGCTTAGACTGCGGGTGCGTGCCGGTAGTGCCCGCCCCACGGCGGACTTGCCGGCTGGTCCCAGCCTCTGCAGATACTCCGCAGGGATTCCCTGCGGCTTAGACAGCGAGTACGCGCCAGTAGTTTTTGCCACTCGGCGGAACTTGCCCAGGGTTCCCAGTCTCCTGAGCCCTGCCGGTGAAGGAACAGAAGGTGGGGCCAGAGCCATCCTCCCGGGACCCTCCCCAGGGGTCTCCAGCGACCCACGCCCAGCCATCGCGAGGACATACAGATAACTTTCACCCCTCCCAGGAACTTATCCACGGTTCCCAGCCACCTGAGCTCTGCCGGTGAAGGGACAGAAGGCAGGGTGAGAACCATCCTCTGCAGACCCTCCCCAGAGTTCCTCAGTGACCTCAGTGCGGGGACGCGCTGAGTTTTCACCCCTTGGCGAAACTTGTCTGCGGTTCCCAACCCCTTGAATTCTCCCGGTGAAGGGACAGAAGGTGTGGTGAGAGCCATCTTCTGCGGACCCTCCACAGGGGTCTCCAACATCACACACCCCGCCGACGCGGGGACTCACAGATAGTTTTAGCCCCTCTGCGGAACTTGTCCATAGTCCCCAGCCACCTGAGCTCTGCTGGTAAAGGGACAGAAGGCGGAGTGAGAGCCATCCTCTGTAGACCCTCCCCAGGGGCCTCCAGCGGCCCAAGCCCTACCGCTGCAGGGACGCACCAATAGTTTTCAATCCTCAGCGGATCTTGTCTGCGGACCCCAGCCGCTTGAGCTCTGCCGGTGAAGGGACAGACCCGGGGGCGAGAGCCATCCTCTGCAGTCCCTCCCCAGGGATCTCCAGCGGTTCAAGCCCTGCCGCCAGGGACGGAGGCATGTGGATAATTTCCACCCCTCAGCAAAACTTGCCCGTGCACCCTGGCCACTTGAGCTCTGCCAGTGAAGGGGTAGAAGGGGGGGAAAGAGCCATCCTCCATGAACCCTTCCCAAGGGTCTCCAGCAGCCCAAGAACTGCCACTGGAGTGCAGAAAGTTTTCACCCCCTCAGTGGAACTAGTCTACAGTCTCCAACTGGTTGATCCCTGCTGGGGAAGGGGTGCAAGAGAGGGCTAGCGCCATCCTTCATGGATCCTCCCCAGGGGTCTGCAGTGGCTAAAGCTCCATTGGTGACACACGGAAAAGGGATAGTCATCACCCCTCAGTGGAGATCCTCAGTGGCCCCTGGCAGCCCAAGCACTGCTCATCTTAGCTCATAATCCATTCCCTGCATCTCTGATCCTCAATAAAACATCCAGATGAGAAATAACCAGCGTAAGTTTACAGGAAGCATGAAGGACCAGAGAGAAAAGTCACCTCCAAAGCAAAATACTCATTTTCCATCGTCTGACACCAACTTACATGACTTGAGTAAACTGACAGAGGAAGATTTCCGAATATGGATTGCTACAAAACTGATTGGAATCGAAGAGAAAATAGAATCACAACATAGAGAAACCACAAGAACAATACAAGAAATGAATGAGAGATTCTCCAAAGAAATTGAGACTATCAAGAAAAACCAAACAGAAATTCTGGCAATGAAGGAAACAATCAAGGATCTTCATAACTCAGTGGAAAGCTTAAAGAACAGGATGGACCATGCAGAAGAAAGAATCTCAGAACTTGAAGATTATGCCTATGCTCTAAACAAATCAGAGGAAGAAAGGGAACACAGAAACAAGAAACAAGACCAAAGTTTACAGGAAATGTGGGATTATGTTAAAAAACCAAATATCAGACTGATTGGGATTCCGGAAGGGGAAGAGGAACATTCACAAGGGCTGGAAAACTTATTTCACGGA
>VSMD01018021.1:0-35372 GCA_008750895.1 Mirza zaza
AGTCTCGCTTTGTTGCCCAGGCTAGATTGAGTGCCGTGGCGTCAGCCTAGCTCACAGCAACCTCAAACTCCTGAGCTCGAGCAATCCTGCTGCCTCAGCCTCCCGAGTAGCTGGGACTACAGGCATGCGCCACCATGCCCGGCTAATTTTTTTTTTATATATATATTAGTTGGCCAATTAATTTCTTTCTATTTTTATAGTAGAGATGGGGTCTCGCTCAGGCTGGTTTTGAACTTCTGACCTTGAGCAATCCGCCCGCCTCGGCCTCCCAGAGTGCTAGGATTACAGGCGTGAGCCACCGCGCCCAGCCCAGCATGTTGTACTTCTGTAGAGAGGTACTTGCTGATAACAGCTGGGATGTTCCCAGTGCCTACTCAGGACACAGGTGATGAGCAGGAAAAGGAACATGTCGCTGTGGTGGGTTGGGATCAGGGAAGCCTTTCTAGAGTAGGTGAAATGGAAGGATGAGTTGTGTTCGAGGTGGGGTTAAACAAGCTGGTTGGAGACATGTGAGTACCTGCTGAGGACCAATAATTTGGTGATCCTTTAAATTGATAGTCCTTAGATATTTGTCAATGTCAGTGCAGAGAAGCAGTACATTCATAATGGAAGGAGTGAGGAAGAGGCTAGCTTTTGTCAGCCTTTACCTTCTCCTTTATTATTCCTAACAATTTGTCATTGCTCCACTTTGCAAACAAAATTCATCAGGCCACCAGCGTAGAGACTCTGTTGGCACAGGGTCTGCTCCTTGAGGCAACTCTTCCTCCCCACTTCCTCTGCAAGCACTTTATTTAATATTTCATTCAATCCCATACAGAGCTTTCCTGAGATAAATTCTCTGCTTTCTTATGTTTGTCATTGTGTTTCAGTGCCCCTTACAGATTTTTACTCCCATTCATTGCCCAACTAGGTCCCTTCTTCATCCAGCTCTAATCCTATCAAGATGTTATTGACATATATGTTGTGATTAAAACACTTATATGTATTATTCTCTCTTTGAAAGGGTCTTCACCACATGTTCTATGGAGGACCACCTCTAGTGGTGGTGGCAGAGACAGGACACGGTGCTACCATGGTAGGAGCATTAGATTGAGAGGCAGGAGGCTGGTTGCAAGCTCTGGTTTTGCAACTAACTTGCTGCATGTTCTTGTGTAAATCACATTCTCAACCCAGCCCTTCCTTTCTTCCTCTAAATGTGGCAGGTTGGACTAGAACCAGGGTGGCAAAACAGGTTTTGTCTTACATGCCAATTCTACTTGGTTGGTAACAGCTTCCTGGACTGATGCATAGAGAAAACTTTTTAGATCACATCTGGACTCTGGAAGAAAGAGTGATCAATTAGCAATGTCTACCATGGTGAAGAAAGAGGGTAGTGGGGGTGATGATGGCATGGGTGTCTCATTTTAGTATCCCTTGGTTGAATAGGCTCTAGGAAATTCCAATCAGAATTCTTACACTCAATGTGAATATCAGTGAAATGTTCCCAGAGGGTTTTTGTACTCAACATTAGGATTCTGTAGACTTTCCCCAAATGATAGCTAAGTTATTTAAGCAAGGAAATGGCTATAATTCTTTGCTCCATATAGATGACTTTGCTTCTGACCTGCCTCATTAGGATCTACACATTTGTGGTTTTTCTAGAAGTGGGGGATTCTTACACTAATAGATTCACACTGTCACTAAGCCCTTACTGTGACCAATGGCACACATTGAAAATTTTGATTGTAAAATAAGGTGATATGACCAAAACCAAAACATAATAAAACAAGAAGCCAAGCACAGACAGGTGGTGCAGCTCACGCCTGTAATCCTTACACTCTGGGAAGCCAAGGTGAGAGGATTGCTTGAAGTCAGGAATTTGAGACCAGCCTGAACAAGAGCAAGACTCCGTCTCTACTAAAAATAGAAAAAATTAGCTGGGTGTGGTGGTGCACACCTGTAGTCCTAGCCACTTGGGAGGCTAAGGCAGGAGGATCACTTGAGCCCAGGAGTTTGAGGTTGTAGTGAGCTATGATGATGCCACTGCACTCTAACCTGGGTGGCAGAATAGACTCTCTCAAAAAAAAGAAAAAAAAAAGTCAAACACTATACACCAAGTTAAAATGAAAACTGCAGGTTGGGTGAAAATATTTGCAAATATTTACTTAACACATACTTAAAAGATAAAGAACTCCTAAAATCAACCAGAAAAAGGCAAATCTGGAGAAAAAGAGCAAATAGTATGAACAGGTAACTCAAAGAAGAAGAAATATAAACCCCATTAGAAAAACATGAAAAAGTAAATCTTTTTAATAATCAAAGAACTGCAAAATGAAGCAGGATACTATTTCTCTCTATCATATTGGCAAATAATTTTCAGTGTTGACAAAGATGCAAGGCAGAAAAGGGTGTGAACTTGTGCAACTATTTTGGAGGATAGTTTGGAATCACCTATAAACACTTTGAATGCATATATCCTTTGATCCAGCATTTTACATCTAAGAATTTATCTTAAAAAAGATATTGGTGCAAGTGTGCAAAGATATACATATACACACACATATACACACACTCGAGGGTATTTACTGCAACAATTTTAAATAGCAAATACATGGGATCAAATTAAATACATATAATCAATAAAGGAATAAAGAAATAAACATGCTACACCTATGTAATAGTGCACTATACATGCCAGAGTGTGCTGGGGAAACTTGGTGCAGCTGGGAATTGTTTCCCAGACTTCCCTTCCCTGTATGGTTTGGTGCTGGAGTTGACCATAAGAGGATATTTCGTGAGATTGGGAAGGTAGAAGAAAAGAAGTGGCTCTTACTCTCAGAGGGTTGTTGTGGTCAGCTGTGGTGACAGACAGATGCAGAAGTGTCAGGTGGGTTTTGACTAGTCCTTGGCGCTCTCCTCGGGTCTCCCTAACTTTTCCCCATTGAATTGCCTTGACATATTTATTATAAGTGAATTGAGCATGTAAGTGTGGATCTGGTTTTGCATTCATTCTCTGTTTTGTTCTATTGATCTACAATCATGTCTTCATCAACATCACATTTTCTTGTTTATGGTAGCTTTATGATAACTCCTGAAGTCAGTGTGAATTCCCTTAATTTGTTCTTCTTTTTTGAAATTATTTTGTGTATCCGTTGAATTTCTATACAAATAAAATCAGTTTGTCAATTTCTATAAAGAAACCTGCTTGGATTTTGATGGGGATTGCATTAAAACTATAGATGAATAGTTTTGGGGAGAATTGACAGTTGAATATTGAAAGTAGCATTCCATTTTGATTTGGTTTTTACATAACTGAATAGCACACATTTATAAGTAAATATATGACTTTGACAAGGGATAAAATCAGGAATTGCTCAACAGAGCAAAGTTAACTGGCCCAGAGGGATTGAAGTCATAGCTTTGACTTTAGAAATATAGTATTGGAAGCAGCTGCTCCTTAGCTTGATTCAAGTAAAATTGTTTGGCCAAAATTAAATCCACATTTTTTCATAGTACAGAAAGAAAATGTGATCTTTGTTGACTGTGATGAGTAGAACACATCTAAACACTCATTGACCACTTGAGATGCAAATATGTGACATAATCCCATTATTACCTTGTGTCTCTCTCTCCCCACCATGGCAGAAATCATTAATCAATCACAGCATTCTTTCTCAAATAGTGTGCATATGGGTACTGTTTTTTGATTAACAGCGGCCCTGGATGAACTCAGTTTGCCTTTCTGGCAGTAGAGAGAATTCCTCCACCTGTAATCCTGGGCTTGTATTGGCTTGCAAGATCCTCCTTCAGCTAAATCCTGTCACTCTCTGTATTCCTTCCACCTGAGTCCACTAGGACAGGCTTTTCCATTTGTTTTTGCAACCCAAATTCTATGGACAACTTTCAAATTTGTATAAAAAGAAAGTGTATTTGGTTAAGAAGCTCTCCTTATTGAGACTCTAGCCCATCTCTGAGTGGGGATTAAATTGAAATCAGTGCAATAGGGGCTTTAAGTATAGTATAATGACTTAGTTGCAAGTGTTTTAACATTCAGGTAGGAGCCTGTCACCTAAGGCCAGGTAGGTGCAGCTGAAAGTGTATCCATTGTACTGACAGTCCTGAGGCTGAAGCCCATCAGCAAACCTACGGTGAACTCACTCTCAGCTCAGAGGGGACCCATTCTGAAGCTCCCTGAAAGCCAGTATTTACAATTCCAAGAATGGTTATAACCAAATCAATGTTGATGATAATCCCTTACCTTTGTCTGTCATTTTCCAGTCCAGATAACTTTATGTTATCCATGCTGATTATTCAATATATTATTATTTATTCACCATAATAGGTGGGACTGGAATTACCCTTTTTCCCATTTCACAGATGATGTAACCAAAGTTCAAATAGGTTGCACCCTGTCTAAGGTCACATAATTAAGTAGAAGAATTAGGAGTTGAGATTAAGCCTCTTGATGTCTAATCCACTCTATACTTGCCCAATCTGCCTGTCATCCTTTGAGTTCAGTTCTCCCACCACTAGGTTGTTATTTTAGCTGTTGCAGACCTACTGGGCTGATCCAATGCATTAAGGATACTTTTCCTCATGCTGCACTGTAGAAAACTTATTGTTTAAGGGTTGCCATGACATTTAGTGGGACAAAGGACAGGGATAAAGGCCTGGTAGAAAACAGATGCTTCTATTGGTGATTATAGGCTTAGTTAAGCTGAAAATTGTGTATCCTTGGTTTCTCCTTTGTAATTCCTCTGAGACAAGAGATGCCACAAATTCAGGCTCATTTGGCAGGATGGGGTACATGATGGATTCTATTTTAGAGCTGCTGAGTTGAGATAAGGTAGTGGTATGTGTTGGTGCAAAAGACATATAGGTTTGGAGCATAGGTGAGAAATTAGCATTAAAAAATATCAATGAGGAAGACATCTGCATATAGGTACCTGCTTAAGAAGGAATAGTAGTTGAACTCTTCAGGTGGAAATGTACACAGGGAGAGGCCTACAGCTGGACCTCAGGGGCACTCACATTTGTAGGATTGAAGAAAAATAGGGATGAACCAGTGGAGGAGGCTGAGAAGAAATGGTTGGGAGAAAACCAGCATCGCTGTGTTGAGACTCTTCCCAATTCCTGTGTGGCCAGCAAAGCTTTGCACCCTCAGCCCGTAGTGCCATGACTGGCACATAGTTGATGCTTAACGCACTTTTGTTGAATGACTGAATGAGTGAGTGGAATCCCAGATGGATTTTCTAGGGGGAACCCAGGGTCAACAGTCTTCAATGTTAAAGCAAGGCTGGAATGAAGGAAGGAAGATTTCACTGAGAAAACGGTTTTGGATTTGGGGATTAAGAAATCATTAGTGACTTTACAATATGCGGATGACAAATTTATCACTTCCTACTTAGATCATGAGCACCTGTAAAATGCAGATGATAAAACTTAATTCCTTGGATCAGTGTGAAGATTCAGTGATATAACCTTGTAAACTGTGTTAAATACTTGGCCCAGCCCCTAGCACAGAGCAAAATGCCCACTCATTTATTCATTCAGCTATTTATTGAGTGTTTGCTATGAGCCCAGGTATGGCTGTAATATCTGCAAAGAGAACAGTGAACCAGACAGAGGGTTTGTATTTCTGTGAAGCTTATATCCAACAGGGGGCGCTGGGGGGATGGGATGGGGGTGGGGACAGGTAATAACACACAAAAACATTTGGTAGTGACAGATGCCATGCAGAAATCAAAGGATGGTGATCGAACAGAGATGGGCTTACTACCTGGGGGAGGTTGAATAGGTAACATCTGAATGACAGAAGCAGCTGATATTGACCATTGCTATTATTATTATTCTTTTCTCCTTCGCTCTAATTTTATGTTCTTTCTCTTTCCACTTCAATTGTCCACCTGCCTTACACACCATCTCATCTCATCACATCACATTTCCCACTCCAAACCCTTGCATGTCTTTCTGGGAGACTTTGCAAGTTGTTCTTGCCACTCATCCAGCAGAAAAGTGTGGCTCCCACTTTAAAAGCCGGCTTGTGAGCTCCAAATGGCGCTGTAGAAAAGGAATCCTTGCCCGAGGCAAAGGCATTTACACCTTCCGGGGAGACACATGATTAGAGAAGGCAGACTGCAGTGGAGGGGGTGGCTAGGAGGCTAACTGGAACTTAATCTATTAGAAAAGGAAAGGCCTTTGAAAAGTGAATTAATGATATTTATAGCTGCATCAGGTAAGTAGCTGGCAAAAGCTTGCCGATAATGAGGCCAAGGTTGAATTCCCATATGGATCAGAGAGTTTCATGCAGAGAAACTGTGCTATTCGCTCGCTGGCTATGAAACTTGAGCTAACACATAACCTCTCTGAACCTCAGTTCCCCAGTCTAAAATAGAGACATGCATCTCATCTGCCTGCCTCACAGGATTATGATGATGTACAAATGAGAATGGGTAATAAAGTGCTTTTTAAAATCATAAATTTTAAATACAGTCTATTATTATTGCTGATGACATTATTATTTTAGTGGCCATAAGTACCCTCCTCCCCCACTTCCGCCACGTATCAGCTGGCTACCTCTCACAGTGGAGATTCAACCACACATAAATGATGCCTTATAAATCAATCAATGGCCTTTCAATAGGCTCATTATATTAATATTATTCTATTGACCTTGAGTCAGGAAGGTTATATTCATAGGATGAAGACAACATATATTCTCAAGTGCCAAATGCTTGGGCCTATTCTACCACTATTTCTGGCTAAATTTTTTTTTTTTTAACTTATTTTAAGTATGTCCCACTCAATTGTGGTGTTATTAACCACTCACTACTGGTGTGGTTTTCCTGTCTGCTCTGCATGCAGAATAAGTCTTAGGCCAAGTTACCTTTGAACTTTGTCTTTTTGCTTGATGTCGAGAGAACTAGAAATTAGGTCATTTGGTTACCACTATTCACTGATGACAGCAGTATGGCACATGTACCTCCAATCCAACCCTCTGCTCATCATGCACATTGCTAATTGATGATTGTACCGTCCTATTGATGTGGCTTACTGGTGCCTTCTAACACGGTAACTACTGCTCACATGTGGCTATGGAGCATTTAAAATGTGGCCAGCTCAAGTTCAGGTATGCCGTACAGGTAAAACCCACACCAGATTATGAAGACCTAACACCCAAGGAAAGAATGTAAAATTTCTCATTAATAATTTTTTGTACTGATTATGACTTGAAATAATATTTTAGAAATATTGGTTTAAGAAAGATATGTTATTAAAATTAATTTTACCTGTTTCTTAAAATGTATTTTTTTTTAAATGGCTACCAGGAAATATAAAATTGTTTATGTGGCTTGCATTTGTGGCTCGTGTTATATACTTCTACAGGACAGCACTGTCTTCAAATCCTTCTTAAGATAGTTCTTTAGGCAGGGGATACCAGTAAACCAGAAACAAAAGCAGTAATATTTTATGAGAGCGGGACAGGAGTCTACACATATTGTTTTCAATTTTAGAATGAAAAAACAAAAAAACCCCAAACCTTTGAATTTATCTAGGTCAGTGGTTCCCAAACATGTCCCTACACCAGAAACTCCTGGGACCTTAAATTATAAAATTATAGCTGTCCAATTTCCCCCCTCTGGGGATCCAGGTTTAATAGATCCAGGTTCCCCTCCTTGTGTTATTTGTAACCAGCAGCCCAGGGGTGTCCCACGTGTGGCCAGGTTTGAGAATCCCCGGGGTTAAAACTTTTTCACATTGCAATGAAGGGACATTCCTGGGGCGACAAGCGGCTATTGGCAGGGCTGGAACCCGAGCACACGTTCCTCCAGGGTTACGTTTTGTACTACAGCCCCGCAGAGCACTTTGCACCCTCGCTCAGGACTCAGGCTGGAGTGATCTCGGGCTGCACCGCGGCGGGCAGGCGCAGCGCGCTTGCCTTATCTGGACAAAGCTCGGTTTGGCTCAGCAGCCCCCTCTGCTGTCAAAAATCTGTAGCTCAGCCTAGCAGAGCCGGCTTTGGGGAAGAGAGCGGGGAGAAGGAACACAGAAGAAAGCATAAGGGATGCTGCGATGGGGGAAGCTGATTACAACCCCCGAAGTGGTCAGAAGGAAACATTTGTAGACTAAGACCCTTAAAACTGGAGGAACTGTGCAGGGAGTCTGCCGGACTGCTTCCTGGAGGAGGGAATTTGGACGGATCATTTCACTTCTCTGAGCCTCAGTTTCCTCATCTGGACAAGGGAGATAATGACATGCTAATGCCCGCTTCCCTCCTTGGATGCTATTTTAGTAGCCTAATAGAATCATGGGAATGTCCTTACCAATGTTTTGGTACGTCGTTACCAATGTCGTTGGTCCAAAGACACACACACACATAGCTAGTTTGAAATAGAACCAGACTTGGAACTCTGGTCTCCCAGTCTAGGCGCATTGTACCCATTCAGCTAACCAAGGAGAGATGTCTTCAGCTGCTTCCAGGGGGACAGGGGGCAGGAAAAGCTTACGAGGGAGGTTGAGGCTGGCCTTATGCCCAGAAGAATTAAAGCCAGGTAAGCTGCTCTGTCATTTATATGTTTGTTCACTCAGTTATTGGGCTCACTTTTACTGAGTACCTCTTACATGATTGAAACTGTGCAAGAAGTGGTGATAGTAAGTCAAATTAGACATAATTCTCATTATATGTGTGGAGATGGCCATGTCTCCCTAAGTATTTCATGCCAGCCACAGCTAGAATTTACTCGGTGCTTACTCTGTGCCTGGCCCTGTGTTGAATGTGTCACATGCATCATGACATGTGAAATCTTTTTCTTAGATATGAGCGGTGATACTGAGGTCTGAGAAGTCATTGGCAAAGCCACAGCCTGAATTCACGACACTGGACTGAGTTCCAGGCCTTTCTATTCCACCACATTGCCTTTGGGGCCACAACTTACAAACGTCCCTACCACAGTGACTGTCAGCGAGTAGAGTACAATACTGACTTTGTCTTAGAAACAAAGTAGTGTGGGGTTGGGGGTGGCGGAGGGGAATGGAGATAGCAAAAGAACCCTTGTCCCTTTAGCCCAGGGAAAAAAGGACTTTCTACAAACAGAGCTCTCTTAACATTTTGCTTTCGAAGAATTTCTTTATAGCCTCAAAGGCTCTATGAAATAAATTTGTGTTGGAAAGCACAAGAATGCATCAGTGTTTCTTCTGTGTTCTCTACGTCTTGGGTCGAAGGAGCTTGGAAGAAATTGTTCCATCCAGCGTGAAGCCAACCCTGGTTCTAAGAGACGTATGAGGAAAGATGGATTGAGGGTCTTTCTTCACAGCATCCTAGTCCTTTTTACTCTCCTACCTCACCAAACATCTTAGAAAACCTGGAAGTTTTCTAAGAGATTTGCTCACAAGAGATTCATTACTTTTTGAATGAGTCTGGGCCTTTGGTTGATTTATTTTTCTGTGTTTGTCCTCATCAGTCTGCTTCATGGTTTTAAACTCACACTCACCCAAACTCTCTCTCTCTCCAAAACATATACACACACACAAACAAACACAGACACACAAACACACACACTTGTAGGTACGTATCTGTGCAAGAAATCCAGTATCCACGTGGTTTTCACGGGAGCAGAAAACAGACTTCCCCCAGATAGTTTAATATTTTTATTTCCTGTTTCCTGCTTTCCAAGGCAGAGGGTGCTAACTCAGGATTTTTCTTTTCATTTCTTGTCTTTTCTCCCCCTCAGCCAGTAAAATTGCCTAGGCGATTGCTGATATCCTTCTACAGATCAAAAAAACTAAGGGTTTTCTTTTCTTTTTCTTTTTCTCTGAAATTAAGCAGAGGAGCAAGCTAATGCCACCCAACCAGTGGTAAACAACCTTGAAAGAAATTGATTAGGGCGAATTAGCGTGGCAGGGATACTTGTTCTCTTTTGAAAGTGACAGAAAATCGTACAGTTGTCAGATGGTAAGTCTCCAGTCTGCAACCAGGACAGAGCGGGAAACTTCTGGTGGATGAATGAAAACACAGAAAATCCCGCTCCATGGGCAGCCTGTGCACGCCAGGGAAGTTGGTGCCTGAGCTCCGGACGAGTCAGAGTCAAATGCAACAAGGGCTCTAGGATGGAACTCAGCTCACCCACTGCATAGTTTCTATGCCTGTTGTTTTAGCTCGTCAAATGTCACGTTGAAGAGAAGAGTTGAATGTTCCACTGACCAGTCTCCTAGAGAGCTCGTTTCTGTTCACTTGCTAATTACAGCATTTGAAACCCCCCAAGCAGGGTTGCCCCACTGGGATAGGCAAGGAAAATTCCACATCCTCTGACTGACATCAGGCCAGCATCAGATTGTAAAGTTAACTGGAGCCTTGTGGTGTGATTGGAAAATTAAAAACATGGGTTTCCATACTGGCCCTGCCATCAACTCCATGGGTGATCGATCCTAGGCCTCATTTTCCCCGCTACAAAATGAGGATTTTGATTAGATCACCTTTGCAGTTGTTTTGAGATTTCATAATCTAGATTTCTAAATTTACCTCTGGTCCCCTTTCATTCCCCACTATTTCAGGTCCCTCTCCCCCCTACCCCTGCTTATCACTCACCTGCTACATTTTAAAGCAAAAGACTGTCATATGCACCTCTACAAAGGATCATGTCTATAATCATCATCTGACTTAAAACACACATGCAAAGTCAGGAGCATAAAAGTGTTGTTATCTTCATTTAGCAGATTCAGAAACTCAAAGAGATTAAAGCACCTACCTAAGACCAAAGAGCAAGAATCGGGTCTTGTCTTGATTTGAATCCAGGACCTCTGACTCTGAAACTCACATTCTCCTCACTACACACTGTGGTCTCCTGTGGCCGTGGACCTCTTCTCTAGGTGGCAAATGGCTCTTTTACTCAGCTTGAAAACCCTGGGCAACGACCCTCTGTTCCCCATGACGTTTTATTATGACAATTTTCAAACACACAGAAAATTTGAGAGAATTTTATAGTAAATATCCACATACCTACTACCTAGATTCTTCAATTTACATTTTATGACACTCACTTTATCACCTGTCTATCTGTTCTTCTCTTTATCCATCTTTTTTTTTTCTTTTTGCTACCTCGCGTGGCAAAAGGAGACTTTGAGACGTGATTAAATGAAGGATCTTGATATGGCGAGAGCATCCTGGGTCATCCAGGTGAGCCCAGTGTGATCACAAGGATTCTTATGAGGGAGAGAGGGCGGCAGGAGAGTCAGAAAAGGAGAGGAGACAGCAGAAGCAAAGTGAATGGAAGGGCCATGGCCAGGGGTTGGGGACAGCCCCTGGAAGCTGGAAAAGGCAAGGAATGGGTTCTCCCCTGCAGCCTGCAGAGGAAAGCAGCTCTGTCTACTGGCACCTTGGTTTTGGTCCCATAAGACTCATTTTGGGGCTGGGTGTGGTGGCTCACGCCTGTAATCCTAGCACTCTGGGAGGCCTAGGCGGGTGGATTGCTCGAGGTCAGGAGTTCGAAACCAGCCTGAGCAAGAGCGAGACCCCCGTCTCTACTAAAAATAGAAGGAAATTAATTGGCCAACTAATATATATAGAAAAAATTAGCTGGGCATGGTGGCGCATGCCTGTAGTCCCAGCTACTCGGGAGGCTGAGGCAGGAGGATTGCTTGAACCCAGAAGATTAAGGTTGCTGTGAGCTAGGCTGATGCCACCGCACTCATTCTAGCCAGGACAACAAAGTGAGACTCTGTCTCAATTAAAAAAAAAAAAAAAAAAAAGACTCATTTTGGACTTCTCATTTGCAGAACTGTAAGAGAATAAATTTGTGGTGTTTAAGGCATTAGGATTTTGGAAATTTGCGACAGCAGCAATAGGAAACTAATATACTTGCCTTTTTGCTTAGTCTGTTTTAAGTGAAGGGCCTTTTTTATTTTGAATTTTGCTTGGTTGGTTCAGGAAACAGGAAATTGGGAAGATTTTTCCAAATGACAGAATTGTGTTTGATCCAGAATCTCTGCCCACCCCATGTCCTCAGGCCTGTGGCTGGACTTTCAAGGCACTAAAGGACCCATCTAATTAATCTCTATTTTCTCACCCCCTGCAGCTTATCGGTACGCTAAATCTCTAGCACTCAATCTAGGAGATATCTTACACTTATCTTGGGCCCTTTCTGCATACAGGCAACTTCCGTGCAGAGCATTCTATTAGTAAATTTATATATGCTTAGCCACGTGCCTACAGTAAAAATGGTTGCTACAAAGTGCTGGTGCTGTATTCACATGGGCCACGTACTAAAGTAGAAGATTCAGGATTTTTCTGAGACCCAGATAAAAGGTACATATGTTCTACATAGGAATCTTAGATTAGAAAGAAAATCTGAAACAGTTTTAAACTCTCAATATTTAGCTACTCGTGTGCTTGTCTGAAACAGTAATTTTTATTCTTTTGGCTGGAAAATTTCTTCTTGAGAATGGAGAATGATATTTCCAAAGCTTTCAGACTTAATTGTGTGGCCTCCCTCTCCAATCTGCTGGGCACAGAGAGGTCAGGACTGAGAGGATCAAGGGGGAAATAGCTACTAGTCTTCAGAAGAAAAACCTTGAGCACAAGAAAGGGAGCTCCATGTTCTCTGTCTTCTTGACCTAAGACCAGAGAAAAACCGATTTTTCTATTTATCTGATGTTTAGGGAGCCTCATAAAAGCGAATCTCTCTCTCTCTCTTTTTTTTTAAATTGAGGCATTAGCTGAACATGTCTGTTTCATGCTAGGAATGAAATCTAAGGAACAGAAAGTTGAAACTCTTTGAAATGGCTTACAAGGCCTTTCAGGACCTGTCTTGCCCTTTCCCCTACCTGTCTAGCCTTATCTGTCATCATTCTGCCTCTTAATCTTGTAACCATACTGAATTTTTCAGTCCCTCTAAAATTCTGAGTCTCTCTAGCATCTTAGCCCATGCCTGACTCAGCCTGAACCCTGCTTTCTCTTCCCACTTGCTGCCTCTTCCCTGCCCTTCAGTTTAGAGGTCATGTCCTTGGGTTAGCTTTTTTTGATACACCACTCTGAACTGTTCCCCAGTAACACAGCTGTCATGCACTATATTACTGATGTTCATTTTTCCTGTCTGTCTCCCCTACTTGATTCTAAGTGCCAGGAGAGCATCACATAGGGGCCTGTGTCTTTTTTGTTTATTGTTTTCCCTAAACCATGCCTGGTACTTCTTTCTAACAGACTGGCACACTGCCCGTAGGCCAAATTTACCTCCGTCAGCCTTTTGTACACCACCATTTGTTTTAATTGCGCGGTTGTACATGACTGAGCAGCCAGTGGATGGGTACCTGTAATCAAACAGTCCGGAGATTTTAAGCACTTTTGTTCATTCCTGGAGCAGTCACTGAGCCTTGGCAATAGGTAATTTAAATTCTGGACAATGAGTTTTCAAGCCACTTCAATGGCTACATTTTGAGAACAGCGGAAAAAACCTGACCCATTGATAATTAGACTGGATCAGTTTTCATAATTCTACTTTATGCACTAGAATGCTTAGAAAACTTCATTACAGCAGCCTGATGAGAAAGCTTTTAGCTTCTAATATAGATCGTGTGAGTAATTTCGATTTGCAACTAAACTAAGGCCACTCTGAACAGAAGTGTTTCTGAGACAAGATGATCTTGTATTAATTGTTTCATCATTATAAATAATTTCAAAGTAGGCACAGGTAAAAGCATACAATCAGTATCTTGTCTATGCATGTTTGATCTAGAGAAAGGACAGCTGACTGCTGCAGTTGAAAGCCACCATATATATAACCATATAACCCAGCGAGCCTGCATTTGCTGAAATTGTAAATTGATATCTTTTCTTTTGCTTTGTATATCTGGAACATTGCCAGAATCCAAACAACACTTAGTAATTAAGGGGGATTATTTTAAAGAAATTTCCAGAAAATATATGTGACATTATCTGACAGAGGCCCAAAGCACTCTGGGCTTCCCCTTTTGTAACTCTCATAAATTACTTCTTCAATGTCTCTTTAACTCTCAGTAGCCTGTAAGCTCCATCAAGGCAAGATTTTTTTCTATCTTTGCCACTGACTTCCCAGCACACAAAGGAGACACTTCATAAATACTGGTTGGATGGATAGATGAGCGACACAGATGAACGAAATTCCATAGTGATATATTGGTATATGTGCATTTTTATCTTTGGCCACTCAACTTACTGGGTTCTGAGTTAGAACTCTATAGTTTATTTGGAAAATTGCTTTGCATCCTGCTTCGATTACTATGGTTACATAATAACTCCCCCCAAACTTATGGCTTAAGATACAACAACATTGATTTTGCTCACAGACCTGCAGTCTGAACTGGGCTCAGTGGGGAAAGCTCATTTCTGCTCTCCTTGTTGTTGGCTGGGGAGGCTTGGAGACTGGAGAGGGAAATCATCTGGGAGCTGCTCCTAGCCTAGGTTTGGAACCTTGAACAGCTGGGGGCTGGATCAACCAGAGCCCCTTGGACATCTCTCTGTGGCTCCACATGGACACTGTGTAATCTCTCCAGCATGGTGGCTTCAGGGTAATGGGTCTTCTCACATGATGGCTCAGGGCTCCAGAGGTGCCTGTTCTCAGGACAGGGAAAAAGCCACATGGAAGTCATGTTACTTTTTATGACTATGCTTCTTAAGTCTCAACAGCATCCCTTCTGTTGCATTCAATCTCTTTGAAGAGTTTGCTATGGTCAGCCCATAATCAAGGGGAGGTTGAATCAGACTCTACATTTTGTGGGAGAAACGCCAATGAACTTGCAAATGTATTTTAGAACCAATGAACTTGCAAATGTATTTTATTTTATTTTTTTAGTTGTTCTTTTTTTAATTAATTAATTTTTTTATTTTAGCATATTATAGGGATGCAAGTGTTAAGGTTACATACATTGCCCATGCCCCCCTCCCCCCTCGAGTCAGAGCCTCAAGCGTGATCATCCCCCAAACATTGCACATCTCACTCATTGTGTTTGTACAAGTAGATCTACCATTTGATCCAGCAATTCCACTACTGGGCATCTACCCAAAAGATCAAAAGTCACTTTATGAAAAAGACACCTGCACTTGAATGTTTATAGCAGCACAATTCACAATTGCAAAGTTGTGGAAACAACCCAAGTGCCCATCAATTCATGAGTGGATTAATAAAATGTGGTACATGTATTCCATGGAGTACTACTCAGCTTTAAGAAAGAATGGTGATATAGCACCTCTTGTATTTTCCTGAATAGAGCTGGAACCCATTCTACTAAGTGAAGTATCTCAAGAATGGAAAAACAAGCACCACATGTAATCACTGGCAAATTGGTATTAATGGATCAACACCTCAGTGGACAAATAGGAGTAACATTTATCGGGTGTCGGGCAGGGCAGGTGGGAGGGGGGAGGGGGGATAGGTATATACAAACACAATGAGTGAGATGCAAATGTATTTTAGAACCAACACTCACCCAATCACTGTTCTGGAAGTTGTGACCAAAGAACCTTCAGTCAAAATCAAGAAAGTTGAGACGCAAACCCTTATTGTGAATGAGACAAGAACTACAGAGAAGTAAACCTAGAATACCATTGTCACTTTTTCTTATGTACAGAGATGAAGGTGAGGGTTTGAATGAGGACCCTTCTCATGCCAAAGTAAGGCAAAAGCATTTAAACTCTTCTAAAACATAGAATTCTGGGGTGTATTTCTGTTCTTTGAATGGGTGCCAGTGGGACTTTACCAAGGGGGGGAGGTGTAACAAACGATGTCAACATAGATCTTAGTCGGCACAGCTTTTCTGTAACTTCCTTGCTTCCCACCCTGTCCCAGCGTGTTCCTCCAGCCAGGCTTCGAGAAGTTGGTAGTGACTTTCCCCTGATTCTCTACTTGTTCTTTGCAGACCTTACTTGCCTAGTGCCTCCTACAGTTGTGTAAAGTATCATTTCCATAACAAATAAACTTCTTATTCTGTAATATTGACAGTGGTTCTGTTATCTGAATTCTGACCGATAGAGAAGAAACCAGCATCATATTATTTTATAAAAAATTCTTGGGCAGGGTGTGGTGGCACATGCCTGTAATCCCAGTGACTCAGGAGGCTGAGGTGGGAGGATCATTTGAGCCCAGGAGTTTGAGACCAGCCTGGGCAACATAGTGAGAACTTGTCTCTAAAAAAATGAAAAAAATTAGTGGAGTAGAGAGACACATGCTTATAGTCCCAGCTACTTGGGAGGCTGAAGTGGGAGGGTCCCTTGTGGCCAGGAGTTTGAGGTCACAGTAAGCTATGATTGTGCCATTGCACTCCAGCCTGAGTGACAGTGAGATCCCATCGCTAAAAAAAAAAAAAAAAAAAAAAAAAAAAAAAAATTATTTTTGGCATACTATAGCTTGAATGGTTGTTTGTTATCTGCAGTATAAAGCCTCAACTAAGATAGCAGCTATAAACCATGTATAGGGAACTTAAAAAAATCTAATAGTGCTCCCAGAATACTTTGCATTGACTTCTATTAGACATCATCCAAAGATGGATAAAGTGCAGGTTGATAATATGCAGTACAACATAAAGCTTTTCTTGGGCTAGATCAAGACCTGACAACTTTTTCCAAAAGAGACTGGATAGTAAACATTTTAGGCTTTTGAGGGTTTCTGTTGCAAAGCTTAAAAACAGCCATAGCCAATACGTGATGGAATGGATGAGGCCGTATTCCAAATGAAACTATTTACACACACCCGCCGTAGGCAGGGCTGGGCTCGTGGGTCTTAGTTGGCTGACTCGTGCTCAGAAGCTGGTAGGCATTCTGTAACATGGACCTGAGGGAGGAAAAATGTTGCATAATGGAAATACTGACTTTCTGGAAGAGAGCAGAGAAGGTAAAACAAGCAAGTGTGTAGAAGAAACAAGAGATGACATGTCTACAGTACAATGTATGCGATAGGAAAGAGAAACAAGAGGAGGAAAGAGGAGAAAAGGTTGACATCTAAGAAACTGAGTAACGATGGGATTGTTGCTAAGGCCCCTGAGACCACAGCATTTGGGACTCGGGCCTCAGTCACTCTTGGGTGTGAGGAGGCACCAGCTGTCCCCTGGCCCCAACCACAAGTCTGAGAAGCCTTATCTCAGATTACCTTCAAAGCACCAACTAGCCAGTCCACTCCCCTCTGAACAAGCCACCAACTGAGCTAGTTGCAAAGTAATTGTCCAAATCCTCTCTGGGCAGCCAGCTACGTATGGATATATTTAGAAAGAGCCTATCTCCCCTACAGGCTGGACTCCTGGGGCGAGTCCTTCCGAATGCCCAATCAGATTTGGAAATGTCATCTGGGTGCTCCCCTGTCCCCACCCCTGTGTGGCAGCTTTCCTTTTTGGCCCTGAAACAAAGGCCTTCTGGGAAGGGGTAAATGCTATTCATTCCTTCCTGATAGACAAGAAGAAATGGACACAAACATATAACAGTAGATTATTCTACTACAGAAAATTCTCAATAAATCATCATGCTACACATGTAAAATACGTTTTGCTGGTAAAAGGAATTCATGAGAATCAAACGAAATAGGGGATGTGAGTGTTTGTTTTCTTTTACTTTCTCACTGTCTGTAGGGCATGGCTGTGAAAAATACTCACATTTCCTTGATAGAGGATGTTCACAGTTAACACGAGGAGAGAGCAAATGGGTTTTCTCTTAATTGGTTTCAGGATGGGAGGAGTTAGAAATACTTCTCTCTTGCAGATCTGTGAGTTTGCTGACTCTTTTTTTTTCCCCCCTTTGAATTTCTAAATATGGTTAGTTTCCTCTGAGTCCCTGAAAATGGGCCAGTCATTTGTAAAGAAATCAAGAGAATGTTTCTAAGTTCTGATGATCTCCCCCACAAGGGAAGCAAAGAGCATTAAAGAGCTGCTGAGTTAACACCATAGGTGTGTGATTCTCTGACCCTTTTTCTCCTTAAAAACTATTCCTAAAGTACAGCCTAGAAGAGCCTAGAAAGTAGAGTCTGGAAGAGTTGAGATTACATGACTGGACCAGACCCCCCTATAATCTGCATGTTCTGCAAGTGTGAGGATATAAAAAAGAGCTGCATAAAAGGAAGTTTTCCCTTCTAGATCTTCCCTTTACTAATGGTGTGAACTTTGTGCCAGGGACTCATCGTCCATAAGCATCAGATCCCTTGTCCCTAAAATGGAGGTAATGACAGCGTCTACCTCCGAGGACTGAGGGTTGTGTGCAGTAGTGGTTAAGAGCATGGGTGTGGAGTTGGACTGAACAAGTCCCACCCACTGCTGGTCTACTGCCTGTGGGCTCTGTGTGAGCTTGGTCAAGGTCTTTACCTCTGTGGGCCCCAGTTTACCCCATATAGAGAATGGTGCTAACAACAGGACCTAGCTCTTTGGGTTGCTATCATAATTTAATAAATTAATAGAGGTAAACTACTTAGGATAGTGCCTGGTGGCTAGGAGAGCTCAGTAAATGTTATTTCTTTGTGTTATTATAAGAAGCAGAAATGACACTGGGGGAGCCAATGTCAAAAAGCCTTCATGGGTCTCCAGTGATGTCTGGCATCATGGTGGATACAAAGGAAATGCTAGGCAGAAGGCTATCTCTCATGGCATGAGTCCTTCGCCAAGGGACATCTTTCCTTGGACAGATATCTGTACCTCACTTATACATTGATATTCAGAATCTAATCATTAGAGAATAAATTTCTTGACCCCAAAGAAGTGAATGAGGCAAAAGATCTGAATCAGTGGAGGTTTATTAAGCCAAAATTGAGGACACACCTGGGAAAACCCCAAACCACAGACAAACTTATGGTTGTTTTTCTGAAGGGGACTTTGGAGTTTTCAGTATTAAAGGGGAGTAGGGTATACAGAAAGGGAAAAAAATGCAAGGCATAGAAGTAGTGAGACAAATTGTTACATTCTTGTGAGACCCAGGAAAATCTACATTTTAAATAAGATAAGGCGAATGTTAGAAGAGAAAAAGGGAGTGAAGGAAGCATGAATTATGTAGATGTCCCTGGGTAGGTAGAAGACTGTCTAGTCTTATTTTGTCTCTGTTCTGTGCCTGTGAAGATAAACTTGTAATTCATTATTAGTGTGGAATTGAACAGACTTTACTTTTAGGAACTAGATGTAGCTTGCAAACCTAAAGTTATAATTTACATATCCTTGCTTGTGGGAGGCCAGCAAGGAAATTTCCTTAATGAATGATCTGTGGGGCCAGTCCTTCACAGGTGCCCGAGGACTTTCTCTTCTACTTTCGCATAAGGAACTGGGGAGGAGATGGGCCTGAGATTTTTATTTTCTTTTACAAATTTATTAGATTAAGACAGTATGTTTTTGGTTATATATTGCTACCTAAAAACTACTCACAAATTGAGTGATTTAAAATAACAGCCACCATTTATTTTTTACAGCTCTTTGGATTGACTAGGCAGTCCTACTTCACATGGTATTGGTGGGGGCTGTAGTCATCTGGGGGCTCAGCTGGGTGGGGCATCCAAGGGGGCTCACACGGCAGACCCAAAAGACACCTCAGGTCTCCTCCAGATGTCCTTTCCATGTGGCCTTGGTTGCTCACAGCACATGTCCGGGTTCCAAGAGGCAGGTAGCTGCCAGTTCTCTTAAAATCTGTGCTCAGAAGTTCCAGAATGTCACTTCTGCCCTCATTCTATTGCTCAAACCAGCCACAGGGCCAGCTCAGATGTAGAAGAGAAGAAATAAACTCCAACACCTGATGTGAAGAACAGTAGGAAAGGACAGGAAGGGGCCGTCTTTGAAGACTAGCCACCTGTGTTCATCATCTATTGCTGTGTAATACATTGTCCTAAAAATGTAGCAGGTTAAAACAACGAACATTTATTATCTCATATGGTTTCTGAGGGTTAGGAATCTGGGAATGGTTAGCTGAGTGGTTCTGATTTCAGAGTCCCTTAGGATGTTGCAATCAAGCTGTCAGCTAGTATTTCTGAAGAAACTGGAATATCCACTTCTAATCTCAGCCACGTGACTGTTGGCAGGAGGCTTCGGTCTCTTGCCACGTCTCTCCATAGGACTGTTCGTGGCTTCTCCCAGTGGGAGTGGAGATCAAACAGAGGCAAAGGGAAAGGGAGAGGGAGCAGGCTTGCCAGATGAAAGCCGAAATATTTTTCTAACCTAATCCTGGAAGTGACGTATTATCACTTCCGCTATATGCTACTGGTCATACAGATGAACCCGAGTATAACGTGGGACGGAGCTACAAAAGGGTATGCTGGGGAATCACTGGGGGTCATTTTAGAGGCTGCCACCACACTGCTACACAGTGGTGCTGTGCTTAAGCAGCTGCCCTGGAGCTTGTTAAATAAGCAGATTTCTTGGCTGAGCTTCTGATGTGGACCATGCTTTGGGAAATTTTGACCATGCAAGTCGTTAATCTGATTGACAATATGATGTCCAAAGGGCTGCTGGTTGTCTGCTGTGAGCACACATTTACACTTCAGTGTGAGCAGATATGGACTTCTCTCCTACCTCCCAGGAGGTTTTGATACATACTAAGTACGAAGGCTACAGCCCCCTGGTTTGTTTGTTTGGAGCAGATGCCACCGACAGTATAGATTTTTGGTTTAGGGAACTTCAGTGAAGACTTTCCTTATTTTTTATTTTTCCTAAGCTGAAAATCTCTGCTATCGATTAGCATATGTGTTCTCAAACGTAAGGGTCCGGATCAGTGGCTACCTACACTCAGATACACATCATATATGTATGTACACCCGATGATGTCACTACCACTGGATTTCAAGAGCATCTCCAGCAAGACACTAAGTTCCCAACCTTCTGCTTTGACTCATCACCATGGGGAAGCCCTCAAAAATGTGTTTGGATTCGTCCCTCCCTTCTTATCCTCCCTCCCTTCTTTCTCCCCCTCCCTCTTATCCAACAAAATAACCCATGTAAGAGTCACCTTTTGGCTGGCTACTGAACTCACAATGATTCCTCCCTTCTTTTTTGTCCCCTTCCCAGTGTTCCCACTAAATTGTGTTTGAAGCACGTATTCCTGCCCCTCTGACCATAGCAAACTGGATTACTGTGGACACCTGGTTCAAGCTGGGCAGTCGGATACCTTCCCTGAAATTTGGAATTGGGACCAAAGGGGAGACAACAAAGGACTCCTTTTGCACGGCTGAACCCCTGCCCTATAAGGTGCAAAAACTGTTCTGGAACTAAGTCCCTTGGCCACCATCCCATCCTTTGCTTTTTTTTTTTTAAGGAATGATAGCTTACAACACGCTGTCCTTTGGCTGTGTAGGTCGATAAAGGAAAACGTCCGTCTGCAGTGATTAAAGAGTCAAGCAGATGATAGGAAGAGTTGGTGATGGAATATGGGAGAGTATGAACTTTGGATTTCAGATGGCTTTCCATTTTTTTTGTCAGTCTCTCCCTGAGGCTTGGCTTGGATTCCATGACATTCTCATGTAGGCTTGTAATCATATGCCCCCTCCCTTTGAATTTAAGTTAGCTCCCATAGGTTTCTGTTACTTGACTGCTAATACAATCCATATATATGGGCAGTTTGGCTGCTATACCCTTAAGCTAGTGAGTTCAAACGTTAGAAGAGAAGATTCTCACTGAGGCCACATGTAGAAGAATAGACGCCTGGACTCAGGGTGGTGGGAGCACTGGGGAGGGAGTTCTATGCCACCTGGGAGTGCTGGCAAGGGTTTCACAGAGCAGGTGATGTTTGACCTGGGGTTTGAAGGATGCTAGGGTTTTACTAGGAACAATGAGTACTAGCCCCATGTGCCTAGGTTGGTGTGTAAAAGCAGGAGCGAGAACACCCATAGAAACTGAAGACATAATTTGATGCCAGAAAAGTCAAGGGTTCCTCATGCCATGCTAAAAATAACAAGACATATTTTCAAAAGAGAAATGAAGATAATCTAAAAGCATAATTTGGAAACAATTGGCCTGGAATATCTCCTCATTATGGATTCATTTGCTATATACTGTAACAGACCTGGCCCTTGTAAATGCACCTGGAATTCAAATAACTCTCACATATACCTTCTATAAGGGTTGGCCCATACTTTAGAGAAAGCTATTGAAAACCATAAATAACCTTTCATTCTGGTTGTAATATGTCTGTGGCATGTGAAAGGCATTAAAAGAGACTTCCACTCTCACATTTGGCTCAGGCGTATGTTAATTAGGAAAAAAAGCAATTTGAGTTTAATTTAATGGTAGTGGGAGATTCTTTACAGGCTGCTCTGTGGTTATACACAGTGCAGTGAAGGTAGGTTTCTATATTATTTTTTTTCACTTCATATTCTTTTTGTCTTTTATAGTCATGATTTAATGTATTTCCTGGGGATTCTGACTTTCCCTCCTTTTCATTTTCTCTCTTGTTTGATTTTTCCCTATATAGTTAATGATCATATTTGAAATTTAATTCTTTTCTTCTTGGAAGCTTTTGTTTATCTCTGCGCCCTGTAACTACACATCTCTCATTTTCTTTCAGATGGGCAGAGTTGATCATGGATTATTCAGGGGGTGGCAACCAGATTGCTGGCTCATGTGGACGCTCAGTTTTTCACCTTCTTGTCCTGTTGCCGATCTTATAGCGTTCCGCTGTTCATTAACATATCCATTGATCATTACTCAGGGACGCAAGGGGAAAAAGAACTTAAACACTTAAACATTAGTGATTTTTGAGCAAATGTGCTGAAAGTTTAGTAGGGAAAGGATTTGAAACTCCTGGCTATACGAAGAACTTTTGATTATCAGTAGAGCTGATTTATTAAATATTTGGAAATATTGACTTTCCTAGATTAGACTACTAGGCTGTGGAGGGAAAGGCTAATAGTATTCTAAACACAAACCCAGTTTAGGGAAAAACCTGTTTTTGTTTTTTTGACCATACCTAAAGGAGTTTAGGGCCCTGGGGTTCATTTCTGAAGTTTTAATGAGCTGTAAGAAAGAAGCTTTCTTTTAAGAAAATGGGTCTAGTGGAGAACTCTAGACTACATGGGATAGCTTGTTTCTCATTTGGGAAGGAGCAGAACAGGCAGGACTCCCACTGTCTTTATTTAAATTTGCAGATTTCAGGTCCGTGGATATGGGTCTTCATTGCCATTAACTAGCTATGTGATAACAACAGAAGCAATACCAATAATAAACACAATACTGATGATTTATTGTGCTATTGTTATACTCAAGACATTTTTCTTATTATACTTTGTTCTTGCAAAAATCTTATGAATAGGAAAATTATCTCTACTTTATATGTAGGAAAACTGAGTCAGAGAGAGATTACATAGTATGCCCAAGGTTTCCTTGTTGGTAACAGGCAGGAGGCTAACTCTGGAGACTTTGTTCTTAACCACTATCTTATACTTTTGTTGGGGCTCAGAAAATGATATCCCGAAGTGTGGAGCTTTGGCAAGCTGAGTACTTTGAACTAAAGGGCATTGGAAGGCCTCAGAAGCAGCTGTAGAACCAAAGTCTAACCTTATATCTCTCCCCTCTCATTCTCTCCTGAAGCAAGTCATAGAAAACAGAGTTCTTCTTCCTTGAGGTGGTGGTGGTCAAAGAAACTAGAACTTCTCTTCCCCAAAGCCAGCCATAAAAACCAGAATTATTACTCTAAACTCCCTTCATCTTTCTGTCTAGGAGCTGGCTGCAAAGAAATTCCCTGAGCTATTATTATCTGATCATGGGTCTTAAGACCCTCATTCCAGAGAGCTCTTCCCCATACCCAGGAGGAAGAAATGCGATGGCAGAGAGGCTGAGAAGAATCTAAACAAACAGGCCTTTCTGGGTTTCCCCACTTGGTTTATTACTATTAAGTCACACACTTTTGTCCTATAACATTTCTACATGGCTGTCCATTCTTCATCCAATCCAAGCATAACAATGGATAGTTTCCATATATCTTTGCATCTTCATTCTGAAGGCTCTTGTGTCATGTAAAACTCTGATTAAACAAGTTTGTTATGTTTTTCTCTTGTTAACCTGTCTTTTGTTAGAAGAGTGTCAGCAGTGACCCTTATTATGGGGAAGAAAAGGATCATACCTTTCTGTCCCTATATTTTTCTCCCAACACTCAGTTGCTTGGTCTCTCTGTGCCTGTTTCTTCTTACAAAAGGGAAACTTGTGACTGTTCTGACACCTCCTTCTGTTTGAGAGAATCAAATGAAATTGTGAAAGGGAAAATGTTTTGAAGACTATAAAGCAGCAGAAAAATACAAGCAATTATTAAGATGGGCATGCTGAAAGAAAGAGCAAGAGAGAAGGCTTCCTGCAGCGAGAATTAGAGTGTGACCTTCAGCAAAAGGGCCATCCTGCCTGTGCTGACAGCCCAAGCTGGGAACCTGGGTCTTCCTCCCACAGCTGTCAGAAGAGGCAGAAGCAGGGGACAGGGTGCCAGGCCTGGGCATTCAGGCATGAGTGGCAAGGCCCTGTTCAGTAGAGTTTCTGGGCAGATTCACTCAAAATGTGACCTTTTGAATGTAAAACACTTGTCAGGTCGCCAAGTCTCAGCAAGCTAGGGGACAGATGCAGATTCTGATCCAGCCAGAAGAAAAATATTCCTCTGCTGTCCCAGGGATGCTGGCTTTCTGTGGTCACAGGGTTTCTTTTGGAGAGACATGGCTTCTACTGAAGTCAGGGTATAGGAACCTCTCTGCTATCTGGTTGGTGATTTTCAGTTTTTAAAAAC
Organism: Mirza zaza; assembly: GCA_008750895.1. NCBI lineage: Eukaryota > Metazoa > Chordata > Mammalia > Primates > Cheirogaleidae > Mirza > Mirza zaza. Next base: position 24,656 of record VSMD01018021.1, read on the forward strand.
CATGCCTCCATTTTATAAATGTGGTGCTTTCTATAATCTGTATTATAAAAGATAATTATATATATATATCTTTCATTGTCTAACTATAAAATTTTGTGATTTATTTAAGTGTTTTCATATTATATTCCTCCAGCCCCTGATTCTCACTCAAATTCTGGAAAAGTCTCTCTGGGTGGGGCTGGGGGAAGGGAATTGGGAGTCATTGATATAAATAGTATGCTTTTAGCAATGTCTCAGTTGATGTATTTGGACAAGAGATTTGGACAGGAGAGCTCTGTGAAATATAAAGTTGTGGATTGCTTGATACGAATATAAACTTGATACGAATGGCAAGTCTTCCTTTAGAAGTCAAACCACAAGGGCTAACATGAGAAGTTAGTGATTTTAAGTGATATATTTCTAGCCGCTGAGTTATCACCAAGAATGTGAATTCACACCATTGTTGTTTAAATGTTTGTAATTAAGTAGGTTGTGAAATGGCTCCGAGTCCCTCCCATCCCGGATTACAGTCTTTGCCAGGTGACTTCGCTCTTCCTTCCTTCAAGAGATGGAGGCATTTATCTACCTCTTGAATCTGGGTCTGGCCACATGACCTGCTTTGGTCAAAGCAACAGTTCAAACTGTGATGCAAACAGAGATTTGAAAACTGCTGTCCATTGGGCCCTCTCTCGCTGCAGGGACCCTTTTCGTCACCATGTGAAGAAGCCCAGACCAGCCTATTAGCAATGGAGAAACCACTGGAGCCAAGATAAGCTGGCCCAGATGAGGGCCCTAACCACCAGGAAGTGTGAGTGAAGTCACTCTAAACTTTCAGTCCCAGCCAAGCTGCAGCTGACAACAGAGATTTGCCAACCTCGGCCCAGACCAGAACTGCCCAGCAGACCCATAGTCAAGAGAAATGATATATTCGCTGCTTTAAGCCACTAAGTGTTGGAGTATTTTATTATACAACCAAGCTAACTGATTCAAACTCTATTTTAAATCGACCTAACAGGGTTCTTGCTGAAGGCAGGTGATCAGACATCACCTGGGGGCTGGTGGAGGATGAGGAACCTGATTAGATATCAAAGGGTGATTAGATATGGAGGATGGGGGGTTCTGGCTCAACCAATGGGGGAAATTGGCTCAACCAATTTAGCAGGATCCTTGCTAAAGTTGCACAATGTTGAAACAGACACGGGAATCCAAAAGTCAGCCTAGTTGAGAAAGAATTCAGGGGATCCTGAATTGAGTTTGGTCAAGGAGAGGATCTTTGTCGTTATTTTGCAATGCTTTTGCAGGCCACGGAGGTGCCAGACATGCAGTCATATTGAACTCAGCTGAGAGACTGCAGTGGAAATTTGCCCACCTCCAATTCCCATCATATGCAGCCCTCTTGGCAGCCCTCGTGGTGTGTGGTGCACCACGCAGGCATAGCAGTGCCATTTAGCGGCTCCCGAGTCATCCCATTGGGTTCCATGGAGCTTGAGATCATCAGACTCCACAATTAAGTGCAGCAAGTGTGGCTTGGCCTCTTCAGGTTTGAGCATTTCCACTTAGTCTTTGCTTTCGAGTTTCTTCTGGCAAACCTGAAACAAAGATGCCTCTGTATAAACTTGAAGGAGAACTTGCTGTCTTGGAGCGGGAAGGGGTGGTTTTCTTTCCCTCCAGGCTGCATGGGGGCTGGCAGGCACGTTGGCTGTGCTACTGGCCTTCTCTGGATCTGCCTTGCTCCTCTGAATATTCTTTTTTTTTTTTTTTTTTTTTTTTTTGAGACAGAGTCTCACTTTGTTGCCCAGGCTAGAGTGAGTGCCGTGGCGTCAGCCTAGCTCACAGCAACCTCAAACTCCAGGGCTCAAGCGATCCTCCTGCCTCAGCCTCCCAAGTAGCTGGGACTACAGGCATGTGCCACCATGCCCGGCTAATTTTTTTTCTATATATATTAGTTGGCCAATTAATTTCTTTCTATTTATAGTAGAGATGGGGTCTCGCTCTTGCTCAGGCTGGTCTCGAACTCCTGAGCTCAAACGATCCGCCCACCTCGGCCTCCCAGAGAGCTAGGATTACAGGCTTGAGCCACCGCGCCCGGCCTGAATATTCTTTAGAGTAGTAGCAATTATTATGGACTGAATTATTGTCCCCCCAACCCCATTCATATGTTGAATCCCTAATCCCCAGTGTGACTGTACTTGGAGATAGGGCCCTTAAAGAGGTAAGGTTAAATGAGGTCCTAAAGGTGAGGTCCTAATCCAATAGGATTGGTGTCCTTATAAGAGGAAGAAGGGACACCAGGGATAGGCAGGCACAGAGAAAAGGCCATGTGAGGACACAGTGAGAAGATGGCTGTCTGTAGATAAGGAGCGAGGCCTTAGAAGAACCTAACCCTGTTGGCACCTTGATCTTGGACTTCAAGAACTGTGAGCAAATACATTTCTGTTGTTTAAGCCATAAGTATGTGTTATTTGGTTATGGCAGCCTTAGCAAACGAATGCAACAATTAAAGACAGGAGTGGCAGGCTCGCTGAAACTCATGCTTAGGGTTGGCAGAGACTTCATGCTGTTCTTTGTGGGATGGGGAAGGTGTGCTGCTATTGGCCAGATCAGACAAAGGCTGGGGTTTCAGGGTGGTGGTGTAGACCTGCAGCTTTGATCTCCTGTGGCCCAGGAGCAGATGCGAAGTTATCACCGTGACTACAGAGGTACATCACCGTGTTGTACCTCTGTCCTGGATCTCTTCAGATGTGTAATCTATGAACACCATCAACTCAACTCAGCCTGTTGCCAGGTGGGGGAGAGGTCCATATGGTCAGGGGGTGGCTCCACATCAGGGTTTAGTTTCTCATCTTCATGAGGAGTATGACATACATTTATCCACGATTTGCCCCAAAGTGCCTTTCTTGCTGGGACTGAGCATGAGAAATTTCTTAAGCAGGTTTTATATCCCATGGAAGAGTGGAAGGGACCATGATACCTTCCACTCTGTATTTTGTCCCACAGCTTTGTGAAGTTCTGACCCTCAAAGACAGGGATCCACTGACCAGTGTATAGACGATGACTCCCAGGCTGCCTAAATCCATGATGGGTCCATCTTACATTTGGGCGTGGGAGTTCCAGGGCAGCAAAAAAGAGGACTGCCCCAGAAGGTATACAGCTTGGTGTCAAAGGTGAATTCATTGCTGACACCAAAGTCTGCAATCTGGATGTTCATGTCAGCATCCAAGAGCAGGTTTTCTGCCTTTGATTCTCTATGGACAATAAACTTTTGGTGACAGTAGTGTACAGCAGATACTATCTGGCAGAATTTGACTTAGTCCCCTTTTTTTTGCATACTTTCATGAACCACTAGGTACTGTCCTCCACTGGCATATACCATGACTAGGAGTCTTGTACTCAGTCTCAATGACGTCAAATAATTCCACTATGTTGGGATGCTTCAAAGCCTTAATGCTTTTTTATTTTACAGGATAGTCTCTGGAAGCTGGAGGAATTCTGTTGAGTCTTATTGATCATCCTTGTGGCGATGTGTTTCCCAGTGAGGATGTGCTGGGCCACCTTGATGATGGTGCAGAGGAGCTGGTGTTTGCCAATACGGGTGTCCTCAGCTGAGGTGGCTGTGGGGCCCTGCAGCCTCTTGGACTTAGTGCTGGGCTTGAAGGCAAGGGGGCCCAAGGTCAGCTTAAAACTGGGAAAAGCTGGTGAGAAGCTTGGTCAAGATTACCTCTAAAGAAGATCACTTCCGAAGTCCACTTGACAAAGTGATCTTTATAGTGGGATTAAAACACAAGGCCAGACTAAAGTAAAACTAAACAAAAAACCAAGTACTAAAAATAAAAAAAAATGAGAAAAAGGAATAGATAAGAAAAAAATGAGAGAAGAAAAAAAGAAAAAATAAGAAAAAAGAAAGAGTGGGAAAAATAAAAGAAAAAAGACTGAGGAAGTGAAAAATGAGAAAAGCAAAAATAAAATTAAAAATGAGGCCAGGTGTGGTAGCTCACACCTGTAATCCTAGCACTTTGAGAGGCCAAGGCAGGAGGATCACTTGAGGACAGTAGTTTGAGACCAGCCTGACCAAGAGAAGGACCCCTTCTCTATAAAACATAGAAAAATTAGCCAGGCGTGGTGGCACATGCCTGTGATCCCAGCCACTTGGCCACTCAGGAGGCTGAGGCAGAAGGATCACTTGAGACCAGGAGTTTGAGGTTGCTGTGAGCTATGATGATGCCACAGCACTCTAGCCCAGGTGACAGAATGAGACTTTGTCTCAAAAAAAAAACCAAAAACAAAACAAACAAACAAAAAACCCAAATGAGACTTTGGCCACTGAAAACCAGCTTCCTGAGCTAGAAAGACTGAAAACCTGAGCTCAACCAGGGACTTTATCGAGGTGCTTGCGATTCCGTAACAGTGGCCCCTTGTGAGATCATAGTAAGAAAGGGACCTATCACGGCTGGTGATAATCCACAGTGGTTTCCCCATTTTTTGGCTTCAAGAACCTTTACTCTTAAAAAAGTAATTGAGAATCCCAAATAGCAACAGATGTTGATTAATGTGGGTTATAGCTAATGATATTTACCTTATTAGAAATTAAAACCTGTATGACTTTGGTGGCTTTTGTGGCTTTGGTGGCTTTTTCACTTCTAATTTGAAAAGCTATAATAATTTTTGGCTTGTTATGTTTTTAAATGTCTAAAATATATGGAGTTGTTTTTTATTTCAAAAAATTTAGGGAGTACAGTATTTTTTGTAACATGCTCAAGTCAGGGCTTTCAGTATATTCATTACCAGACTAGTGTGCATTGTACTTGACAGGTAGGTTTTTATCCCTCATCTACCTTTTCAGGGTCCAATGTCCATTACTTCTGTTTATGACCATATATATCCTTCATTTATCTCCCTATCTGGAGATTTTTATCTTTTTATTAACTTTTTTTCCATTTTATTCATATATCAGTTTGTATCTATAATAAAAGGATTCTATATAAACAAAAATAACTGGCCTACGCTTCTAAAAAGAATGATTCCACAATATTAACATCTTTTTAGTGTTAAAAATTTGAATCGTCTCACACGTTTTGAAATCTTTTGTTTTTCAGATTGTATGCTTGAATCAGGAACCAAATAAGGTCCTGATTGGTTGATATGTCTTTTAAGTCTCTTTTAATCTATCAGTTTCCAATCTAACTCCCTTATCATGTGAACCAATCCTTCATAATAAATCTCTTTCTATATATCTATATATCTCCTACTGGTTCTGTTTCTTTGGAGAACCCTAACTAATACAAGCAGCAAAATACTAAATTTAAATTTATCATCCCTTCTTCAATTATCAGCTGGAATACTTCTATTAAGAGAAATGTCTATTCATTGATTGTTATAAACTTCTGTTACCTTAGGGTGAGAGATGATGACTCCTTTAAAAAAAAATTGTTGGAGGCTTTTTAAATGACCTAATACATGATATTTTTTCAATTATATTTCATACAAGGCTTCTGTGTAAAATTTGACTTGAACAAGTGTTTCTGTAGCAAAAAGCTTATTTCAAAAGGTTCTAAATTAACCCAAAGGAATAAATTGCTAAGAGAAGAATTTTGGCATCAGAAACATCACTTTGGATATTTGGAATCCTGAGACTATTTGAGGTCTTGTTAGGGCTGAGAAAATATAAAGTAAACCATCTATATTAGTCCCTGCAGGCCTCAAAAATGTGCCCAACACACAATACACATTTAATACATATTAGCCAATATTAATGTCATGTAATCTATCTCATTCAACAAATGTTTACTGAGCCCTTATTAAGTGCTCCAAGGAAGCACGATTCTAGGTGCTGGGGAAACCACATAACAAAGTCCCTGAGTTTGTTGTGGGGTGGCAGAAACTTGGTAACAAGTCAACAAACCAACAGATAAATTGAGACAGTGATATATGAAGGAAATATAGGGGATATGTTAGTCCTACTGGTTGGGACATTACTTTAGATGGGGTGCTGACATTGAACCTGAGACCTCCTTGACAGGAAGGAACCCACTATGCAGAGTTCTAGGAAAGGGACTTTCTAGACACGGGTATTACAACTGCAAGTCTCCGAGGTGGGAACAAGGTTGGCATATTCTAAGAGCAGAAGGCAATCAGAGTGGCTAACTCTTAACGGGCAGGCAGAAGGCTGCTGGAAGGTGAGCGTAGACAGACTGGCGGAGGCGGAGATGAGAATACAGCTTTTCTGGTGGGTTCTACCCTGGCATATTACATTTTGTATATCGCTTTGCGCCGTCCTGGGGCTCTGGTAGCTGTGCTCCTTCAGCAGAACACGTGCAGCTACTAGATACCATGTCTTAAAAATCACCTTCCTCATCGTACCTGTCTAGACCCGTCCCTTTGGAAAGCCAGTTCTAAAGGAAATGTTGTTCCCTGCTGCTGCCTGCATTTTGCCTCTGGCTGCTGCAGGGAGTTTCCAGAGAGAGCTGCGGGCATGAAGAGTTGCAGAGCCAGCCCGGGACGACCCCGGCTGCGCGCTCTGCCCTGACCTCTGGTGGAATCCGCCTGTCAAGACACGGACCAAGCGAGGATCCGGGAGCCGTGGCCTCCTTCCCCCGTTTGGCCGTGTTGTGTTATGAAGGCCGCCCCTTCCTCAGGGCCTCCTCAGGTTTCCGGGACCTGCGGAGGGACAGAATTTCAGCCACCGAATGAATGGCTTTTGACCATGCAACCCTTTAAGCCTGCACGAGAACCATCCTTGGGAGTCTGGAGGGAGGCGACCCTGCGCCTCCCCAGGCCCAAATGGCTGGCATGGGACTCAGCCTGGCCAATGGGTGTCCTCCATCTCTCTGGCCTCTGGGATTGATTCCAAAAGGGGACATGACCCAGGGTGGGCAGGTGGGTCTTCTTCCAGGATTGGCACGCGGAGCTAGGGACACAGCATCTGTCTTTCTCTGGGCTCTAGAATTATGGGAGTATGCTTGGACTGCCAATCACCATCTCTTTGGTCACGTGGAGAGAGGCTGCCTGAGACTTTAAATCAACAATGAGGAGGCTTGGTGGGGTCTGGAGATGGGATGGGAGCCATCATTTAAGCTCCTGCTTCTGCTTGTGCCTAGAGTGAGCCAATAAAGTCCCTTTTCTTTTAAGTTGGGTTTCCGCTGTTTGCAACTGAAAATCTAATTCCTGTGACAATCAGTGTTAGCCATTCCTATTACTAGCAGAGGTAATCAAAAGTGAGTCTGAAGTGGATACACTGCATCATTTTATGACCCAAACCACGTTTGTAATTCTACAGCGACCTGTGTGACTGTTTTCAAGTGTCAGTCTCTCTCATTCCAGGAAGGTAGGAACCATATTTGTTTTACTCATCACTCTAGAGTGCCGTGGCGTCAGCCTAGCTCACACCAAACTCAAACTCTTGGGCTCAAGTGATCCTCCTGCCTCAGCCTCCCGAGTAGTTGGGACTACAGGTGTGGGCCACCATCCCTGGCTAATTTTTTCTAATTTTAGTTGTCTAGCTATTTTTTTATGTTTTTTTTTTTTTTCAGTAGAGACAGGGTGTCGCTCTTGCTCGGGCTGATCTCAAACTCCAGAGCTCAAATGATCCTCCTACCTTAACCTCCCAGAATGCTAGGATTACAGGTGCAAGCCACTACACCCTGGCCACTAAACAGGTTTTGTTAACCCAATATAACATGGTTTACTTCCCAATCTGATTCCGGTATAGCATCACATGGAAGATAAAAGACTCTTATCTCTTTTCAGCTGACTCCTGGTCTTTTAGACAAAGCCTAACTCTTTCAGCCAATTGTCAACTAAAAAATCCCCTGGCAAGGCGGCTCATACCTGTAATCCGAGCACTCTGGGAGGCTGAGGCAGGCGGATTGCTTGAGGTCAGGAGTTCAAAATCAGCCTAAGCAAGAGTGAGACCCTGTCTCTACTAAAAACATAAAGAAATTAATTGGCCAACTAATATACATATAGAAAAAATTAGCCGAGCATGGAGGTGCATGCCTGTAGTCCCAGCTATTAGGGAGCCTGAGGCAGAAGGATCACTTAAGCCCAGGAGTTTGAGGTTGCTGTGAGCTAGGCTGACGCCACGGCACTCACTCTAGACTGGGCAACAGAGTGAGACTCTGTCTCAAAAAAAAAAAAAAAAAAAATCCCTGAACCCACCTATGACTTGCAAGCCTCAGTTGTGAGATGTCCCACCTTCTCAGGCCAAACCAATGTGTGCCTTCCATGTATTCATTTATGACTTTACCTGTATTTCCTGTTTTCCTGAAATGTAGAAAACCAAACCATAACCCAGCCACAGCGAGCCTACTTGCTCAAGGCTTCTTGGGCATGGCTCCAGGCCATGGTCCTCAAATTTGGCTCAGAATAAATCTCTTTAAATTATTTTGCAGAGTTTGGCTTCTTTTCTGTTGACAGTTTCTAACTGGAGCATTTTAAGATGAGCGAGAACATCATCATTGTCATCATCTTCTTGATGATAATGATGGCAGTAATCATTTGAGGGTCTATTATATGACAGATACTATTATTATCCCCATTTTTCAGATGGAGAAACTGAAATTTATAAAACTTAAGCACCTTCTCCAAATTATACACTAATAAGTGATAGAGCTGGGACTGAAACCCAGGTGTTTGTGACTCTAATGCTTGAGTTATATGGCAGGTATGTGCCTTTGTTTCCCTTCTTTTGTGAAGTTTTTTTTTTCTAAGTTCAGTGGATAGCTACTGACTATCAACAAACCATCAATCAGTGAGTCCTGAAATCAGTGTAGTGAGTCACCAACCTCATTAAAACACTGAAAGGAAATGGATAGAAAATATCAGGTAGTAAGGGTATTATTTTATGAAACTCTTCAGTTACCTGTGTGTGCATGCGTGTGTATCTGCACTAGGTCATGACTTAAAATGTATTTCTTTCTTTTTTTTTTTTTTTTGAGACAGAGTCTCACTTTATTGCCCAGGCTAGAGTGAGTGCCGTGGCATCAGCCTAGCTCACAGCAACCTCAAACTCCTGGGCTCAAACAATCCTGCTGCCTCAGCCTCCCGAGTAGCTGGGACTATAGGCATGGGCCATCATGTGCAGCTAATTTTTGTATATGTATTTTTAGTTGGTCAATTAATTTCTTTGTATTTTTGGTAGAGACGGGGTCTCGCTCAGGCTGGTTTCGAACTCCTGACCTTGAGCAATCCACCCGCCTCGGCCTCCCAGAGTGCTAGGATTACAGGCGTGAGCCACCAGGCCTGGCCCTGTATTTCTTATTGGGAGTTGCACTTAGAAAACTTTGAAAAACACCTCTCTCAGCTACTTACATAATCCTTTTTCCCCCCAAGTTTGAACCTTTATGTGCCTAAGCAGTTCTTGTTAGTTTCTGCATTCTTAAATATGTAGAAGCTCCTCTTGTCCTCCAAGTTCACAAACCACAAAATCCCCCAAGTACATTAGTCCTGTCTTCTCACAGCCACCACTGACTGACCCTGCAGGCTTTTTACAAAAATTTGGTCGCTGAGTGCTGAATGCTTTTGAAATTCTGTTTATAATCTGTAAGTATATAGTTCCCCTCAGTTATTAAATGACCAAAAAATGCTCATTTAATAAGTGTTTTAAGAGGTGATAGCTCACATCGATCACATTCAAGACAAACATACCGATTGAGCTCATTTGTCACTCACAGGCACCCACGTCAGACAGGGGTGGGCCTCAGGAGGAAAAGTTGGGGGACAATCTCCCTGCTATTCCCTGCACAGCCTGAGTCCAAGGTTTCAGTCCCCAAACAGCCTCCAGAAAGTGCCTCTGCGGATATGCAGATGATAATTTTATAGGGGAAATGTGGGGTTTTCTTCACGTCAGTAGCTATCCACAGCAGTTCTCTGGGGACCCTTTCGAAAGCCAGTTTGAACATTTGTTCCTTAAAACACAGATTTTTATTAATAATGAGAACGTATTAAAATTGCCAAGTTGTTGTTGGGAAAGCCCAAAAGTGGCCTTTCAATAAACTAGAGTAAATTATCACCTAAATCTACAAAGTAGAATTAGAGCTTTTAATTTTTATTAATTGATTTAGACATAAGAATTCAGTCTCATTGCAATGTAAAAAAAAAAAAGGCTTGCAAAATGTTCAAAGGATTTTTTAAAAAAGAATCTTAAATGTTCTTTTCGAAAGTGTTTTAACTAAAACATATACATGTCTTTATTTTTAAATTTTAAAATATTTAATTGACAAATAAGGATATTACATATTTAAGGTGTACCATATGATGCTTTTTTTAAATCTTTTTTTTTATTTCAGCATATTATGGGGGTACAGATTTTAAGGTTTCAATAAATGCCCTTTCCCCCCTCCCCCCACAAGTCTGAGTTTCCAGCATGACCATCCCCCAGATGGTGCAAATCTAACTCATTATCTATGTATATACCCGCCTGCCCTCCCCCCTCCCCCCTGCCCAATACCCTATTACTGTAGTACCTATGTGTCCACTTAGGTGCTGCTCAGTTAATACCAGTTTGCTGGTGAGTATATGCAGTGCTTGTTTTTCCATTCTTGGGATACTTCACTTAGCAGTATGGGTTCCAGCTCTAACCAGGAAAATATAAGATGTGCTATATCACCGTTGTTTCTTAGAGCTGAATAGTACTCCATGGTATACATATACCACATTTTATTAATCCATTCTTGGATCGATGGGCACTTGGGCTGTTTCCACAGCCTTGCGATTATGAATTGTGCTGCTATAAACATTCGAG